>BQNB010062835.1:0-35919 GCA_026074375.1 Tanacetum coccineum
TTTCAAGTTACAAGAGAACTAATGATCAAATGATAAGAAACATGCAAAATCAAATCAACTCGTTAAAAGGAGACTTTAAGAATGAAATTCAAAACACGATGAAGACTCAACAAGCTGTCTTGATGAATCAACAAAATGTCTTTCAAACTAACTTGCAAAATATGTTAAGTGGATTTTTTCAAAACCAAGCCTCAAATCCGGGTACTCTTCCGAGTAATACCATTCCAAACCCGAAGGGTGAGATGAAAGCGATCACTACTCGAAGTGGTGTTGCTTATGAGGGACCTTCGATTCCTACTCCTAAAAAAGTAGTGGAACGAGAAATCGAGGAGACAACGGATAAGCAGCAATCTAATTTCTAAGGAAGTACTGCTCAAATCCCACCTCCGGTTATCCCCATTTCTATTCCAGAACCCGATGTTCCAAAGACTTTGCCTAAAACCACTCCCATTCCGAAACCCGATGTTCCGAAGAATTTACCTAAGCCGAATATTCCATATCCTTCACGACGTAATGATCAAAAGTCCCGTGACAAAGCTTCGAATCAAATGGAGAATATCTTTCAAGATTTGCACTTCGACATTAGTTTCGCGGATGCTTTACTTTTAATGCCAAGATTTGCTCCTACGATTAAGAGTTTGCTCAGGAATAAAGAAAAATTGCTCGAATTAGCTAAGATACCGTTGAACGAGAATTGCTCGGCGATGCTCCTTAAAAAGCTTCCTGAAAAGCTAGGAGATCCCGGCAAGTTTCTTATTCTATGTAATTTCCCAGGAATGGATATATGTCACGCCTTGGCCGATCTTGGTGCGAGCATAAATCTTATGCCCCTTTCTATTTGGAAAAAGCTTTCCCTACCCGAACTTACACCAACTCGGATGACTTTAGAGTTAGCGGATCGATCCATAACTCATCCTAAAGGACTCGCCGAAGACGTTTATGTCAAAGTGGGAAAGTTCCACTTTCCTACCGACTTTGTTGTTGTAGATTTTGAAGCCGATCCTCGAGTACCTCTCATACTTGGGAGATCCTTCTTAAGAACTGGTCGTGCCTTAATTGATGTTTATGGAGAAGAATTAACCCTTCGGGTTGATAACGAAGCTATCACTTTTAATCTAGATCAAACTACGAGATACTACTCTACAAATGATAAGTCGGTAAACCGAATTGACATCATTGATGAGGTTTATGAGGAGTATGTTCCGGAATTGCTAGGATTTTCTAATAAATCTTCGGGTGGCAATCCCACCCCGACGTCTAAGCCTTTTACTTTCGAATTCATTTTAGAAGAGATTGAAGCTTATCTCAAGGATAATTCGATTTCACCAGAAATTGATCATGCCGATTGCGATCCGGAGGGAGATATTTGCTTAATTGAAAATTTATTAAATAATGACCCATTTCAACTCCCTCCGATGGACCTAAAGCAAGGAGAAATAATCAAGGCGAAATCCTCAATGGAAGAACCTCTGGAATTATAGTTAAAAGATTTACCATCTCGTTTGGAATATGCTTACTTAGAAGGAAACGATAAGTTACCCGTGATTATTGCAAAAGGTTTAAAAGATGTTGAAAAAGAAGCCCTCTTAAAGGTGCTTAAATCACATAAACGGGCCATTGCTTGGAAAATCACCGACATCAAGGGTATCGACCCTTGATTTTGTACTCACAAAATCTTGATGGAGGATGATTACAAACCCACGGTTCAAAGTCAAAGACGGGTTAACCCAAAAATTCACGAGGTAATCAAAAAGGAGGTCCTCCAACTTCTTGATGCCGGCATGATTTACCCGATCTTCGACAGCCTATGGGTTAGTCCAGTGCATTGTGTTCCAAAGAAAGGTGGAATAACCGTTGTTGCTAATGAAAAGAATGAATTAATTCCAACACGTTTAGTTACCGGGTGGAGAGTTTGTATCGACTATAGGAAATTAAATGAAGCGACTCGAAAAATACCGTTGTTGCTAATGAATGAGAAATGAATCTAAATTCCGGCACGTTTAGTTACCGGGTGGGGAGAGTTTTGTATCCATATAGGGTAAAGGTAGTTAAATTTGAAAGCGACTCGCAAAAGATTCATTTTCCCATTGCCGCTTTATGGATCAAAGTTAGACTAAGATTAGCCATGTGAATATGAGGTGGTTTTTATTGTTTTCTAGATGGATTATTTTTTCGGGGTATTTTCAAATAACCTATAGGACTCCCCAGGACCATAGATTAATATAAAAAAAATACGTTCACATGCCCATATGGAACACATTCGCTACCCCCGTCGCATGCCATTTGGCTGGCGGTACTGCTCTCCGGTACTTTCCAAACGGTGTAGTATATTATGATTGGCCATTTCCATGAATGATCGGAGAAATAAAAAAGTTCTAAGGGAAAGTGTTTATAGATTGGATTCTCGGTTTTTGGAGTTAGAGGGATAGTTTTTTGGATTCATGCCTCTCAATTTTTAGAAAAAAAAAGGATGCTAAAAGGTTGTGGTACAACGAAAGACATGAAGTCAGTTCTCTAAATTGGGAGAAGGAGGTGCCAACTTTATGTGTAGAGAATGGAAGGAAGTAGCTGGACATTGTGTTAGGTTCATAAAATTTTCGCGAAATCGGGATTTTTGAGGTAGATCATGTAAAGTTGATGTTATCGCTAAGCTCCCTCAACCGACTACCGGGGTAGTTTAAAATGGTATGCGTTAGGGAGGATCGGGTTTTCCTATGGCATGCGGTGTTTTTTTCCTTTACCCATCGTTTTTATCCAAGACTTTTCCAAAATAGCCTGAACCATGACTCACATTTCTTACAGAAGGGGGAAGCAGAAACACCGTTTGTGTTTTCTATGGCATTGTATTGATGCTTTACGAGACTCTTATAATAAGAAAGTTAACGAAGCCTACGAATCTTAGTTTTGGTCCACAGATTTGGAAACCTACTTTCGAACGTATGTGTTTTGATTGGCAAGTGATTTTGTGATTGGTGGCGTTTTATAGGGGACAACGGAAAAAAAAAGATTGAGCATTTTCACGCCTTATAATTAAGCTAGTAAGACAAATTAAGCATGACCCAGAAGCTTTTTTTAAATCAATACACTACAGGTCGGCTTAAGGAGAAGAAGAAATGGCTTGCCGGGTGGTGGTATGCTTTTGAAAAGTTTCTCCATTTTTGTCTTATTATAAAAAGCTAGTGTTATTACGGAAATCACTCAGGCTCTTTTAAAGTTTTAAGGAGTACATCCCAGATTAACCTTATGGAAAATAAAACTCAAGATGCTAAACCAAGAGGTTTGCTTACTTTTGCGCTTCATATTTTTAATAACCGGTGGGCGTTCTTATTCTGACTCCTACAAAGAATTTGTTTAAGTTTCAACATCCGTGATTATACAATAAAAAGGAAGTGAGAAGAAAACCTACGCGGAAGATCAATTTTATCTAGACGTCGAGACAGGAAATCCTCCTAAGAGTAATGCTGTTTTAGAAGAAAAATAATAAATATATATATAATTAACATAATGAAAAATGTTCACCCTTTTAGAACACCTCTTGGTGTTTGTAATATTTAGTGGAAGTACCCCATGGTTTCGCGGGGACTTTTGTTTTCGCGGCCCAAATTTCCACATTTCGGGGCATCTATTATATCTAAGGTATGACGACCTCAACAAAAAAAAGAAGAAGTTTTTACAAGGACGGTTTTGGTTAAACATTTGATTCTCTGGGGATCGTATCACTATCTTTTTCGTGTATTTGATGCGGAATTTCAAAATTTCAAATCCCATTCGAAGGATGTGGTGGTTGCTATGGGACAAAAAGAAGGCTAATGATTTCCTTCAAAACTTGTATGAAAAGGACCCACCAGGGGGGCCATCATAGTGACACAATCTCTCCGCTCAAAAAGTATTTGATGCCACAGTTTTCCTTTTTGGTCTTTTGACCTTATATCATAGATGCCCTCCATACTATAGATCAAATACTAATGATACGTGTCAATGACAAGGGCACATAAATTTCACAACGTAGATGAGAAGACCTTTTAAAATGTCCTATTCAAGTAAGTTTGTGAAATCTTCGTTGTATTGTGGTATTGTTCCCACACCTTTTTTTTAATGGGATCCATTTCCGTCATTAAAGATGGAAATAAATACATCGCTCGATTATCTCCTTTCGTTAGTGGGTGATAAGCCTAAAGGCGCTCCCACAAATGATGCTCGAGTTGTAGGTTTAAGTTTCTTTTGAATTCTCTCTTTTCGCCCGATTCGGGGGATCTAGAAACACCTTTAGGCTATTATAAGCGATCGTGGGACACCATTTTTGTATATGCTTATTTGTTCTAAATGTAATGTCTCAAGTATGGGAGTCTCTCATCGTCTTGCTTATCGCTTATCTCCATCAAATGAGCGGTCAAGTAAAGGATGGTGGATGGGGTGTCTAATGCGGTTTGAAAAACATATCTCTAGAAAGGATGGTTGGCAGGGGGGGGGGGGGGGGGGGGGGGGGGGGGGAGAAAACCGTGCTCATGTGCTTTTTAGATATAAACGAAGATTGATGGTGTTCTAGTCGGGCGCTTTTTTTTTTATAATGAGGTAATTTCGTTACCCGCTTTTTTTTTTAAGACACCGATTGTCGTTTTTTATTTGTACGCCTTATGCAAGGTTTAAGTGTACGGATAGTCTTTCTTTTTGCCAAAATTAACCTTATCAAGCTAGGCCATAAAGCATATTGGGCTTTGAAAACATGCTAATTTCGATATAAAAACACAGGTGCATCACAGGGGAAGATGCTATTCCAAATCAACTTTGAATGAATTTTTAATGAGCTTTGTGATTATCCAAGGCTTACGCAGAATAATTTCTCTTTGATATATTTAAAGAGTGGACCCAAAGAAGCTTCATGAACTCTCCCTAAGATTTCAAAAAAAAAAAAAACCGCATTTTCTATTCAATGTTGGTGATCGGAGTTTTACTCTTTAACTCTCGTCTAAAGATATTCTCGGGGAAAGCAAATATTATTAAATATTAAATTTTTATTTTATTATTTATAATAATATAATATTATAAACTCGCTTGGTCCAGGACCTTTGACAATCTCAAACCAAAGTTTTTTTCCAGCCGGAACATCGAGTTATCTCAACCCGATTTATTTTGTCAAAACTTTGTAAGGTGTATGTCATCGTGTTTGAAAGCATTACTGCGAGGGGACTATTACGTCTCTTACCTCTTACTCCATCCCCCATACTTACACCCAATGTTTTAGCTTAGGATCTTCTTAAACTTTCTCCAAGCGAGATTGAATTTTGGGGGATCGGTTCAAGATAATGTGACTCGTTTACCAAAACAAAGCGCTTCATTGGGTAGAGGACATACCACTTGAAAGGCACCCCATGGCTTTCATTTTTCTTCTTTCTTATTTCTATTGTGATGGTTGAGGAGGTTGTACTCTTGTTTTTTTCTTGTGAGAATCTTTTTTGTAGGGGATGATCCCTCCCCCCCAAATTGTTCTAAAGACTCTCGTGTTTTGGTGTTTTGTCCGGTCCACTCGAGAAGATTTCCTAGCTTTGCTTGCCATTAGATTGGGGGAAAGGAAAATCCGTATCCTAAGATTATTATCGTCTAACATTTTTCTTTTAGATACTTGGATAAATGGTTGAGAGATTTTTTGGATACTTTTTTCATGCTTGGATTAGACAATCATTCAAATTTTTGGAGGTCTTAGCTTCGAGGGTTTTTAAGTCTTAGGCTTAGGGAACATTGAGGGAAATGGTTAATTTTAGTATGGGGTTAGTATATCCTTCGATATGATTATCCACATTACCATTGCCGCCGTTGATCTCACGTACCCCGTTTTCGTACAAAAATTTTAAACCCATTTTGTTCCTATGTCCCTGAGCAACTAACCTTGCTTTATTTCTGACAACAAAAATCTCTATCAACCTTCTTTATTTCTATAAACCCATTTTGTTCCATTAGCCTCTCTTCCTAAGGCAAATCTACAAGAATTTCTCTATAAACTTTTGATTCTCTCTTTTTTATTTTGAACCGCCAAATTCAATTCTTCTTGCATACGCTAATCACACCCAACTTTCATCTTCAAGTGCTTCAGAAATCTTTCCTTGGGTTCATTTTGAGACAAGAAGAAAAGAAACAAGCAAAATACACCCCAATGCTGGGGAAAGTCCTTAATGATCTATTTTTCCTCCTTTGCTTTTGAACGGTACTTACAAAAGCCATGGGTATCCACGATACTTTTAGCACTTTATTTTGTTTGTTCTATGATTTTGGATCTTGGATTTCGTTAAGTACATTAAGTTGAAGGGTGAATAGGAAATGAATCCTTGTATGTGGGGATTAGGATCTAACCTTCACAACAGATTCCATAAAATTGTGAATCAGCCACTGCACCCACCATCATAATAAGATGAATTAGTAAATACCATCAGTAGGATTTTTGGATATACTTTAAGTGTCCTCAAGTGCAGGTATTTCTGAATCATCTTGTTCAGGAATGGTTTTCTTGGTTCGAGAGGGTAGTCCATCATAAGGACTCGGCATGAGTACTAACTGGTTGCTAACAGTATTAACTATTGTTAGTACCGCTAGCTTTTAGCAAGCTTCCTACTTAATAATTATGCAAATTCTCAGTTTCTTGTGCTAAATCGCCTTCCTGGGAGATTTACTCAGATGCATCATTAGCATACCTTTTCTTGCCTCTTAGGCGGTCTTGTCAGTTTCATCCAAAATTACTTGATCCTTCCTGTCTACTTTCGGTTCTTCATCTGTCTTTTAAATTCAGGTTGTTTTTGTCTTGGTGAGGTGTTTGCCTCCTGCATTCCTTTGCTCTTGTCTCTTGATTGTTGAAGAATAAATAAGAAGACCACATTGGCACTTTAAAGTACAAAGTGTCTTAAGCAGATTATCTTCTTTTTCAGAATCCCCACATTAATACTATCTTCTGTACTTGCATTTTTGATTTACTTCTGGTGGACCTGCATGTTTGTGTAAGCTCGGATTCTTGATCCTCCTTAAGGTTGATACATTTCATAGAATCAGTTTAAATAATCAAGATAAAATAGCCAAGTTGGTCCTTTCCTTGCAACATTTGGTTTATTCTCTAAAAAGGTTATGTGCAGGTTTTCTTCAACTCTCTTGTTTTCTAAATTGTATACCCTAAAAGCCTTGCTTGGTTAGAGAATATCCCACTTTAAAACCCTTTCATCTGATTTCCCATCAATCTTGCCGGTGGTCAATGGTATTCAAGATCGTCGGTCACATGGGCACCCAAAAAGGGTCTTTATTATAATTATAATTGGTATATTTTACCAGTTATTATATTAATAAGTTCAAAAGGTTGTCTTTATTATGAGGGTTTGGTCACTACATACCATATTAAGAAACATAACAGCGTACTAATTGCTTCAACCCAAAAAGTCTTAGGTAATAATGAATCTCCTAGCTTAGTCTAGCAGCCGCAATATCGGAAGGGTTCTGTTCTTTGCTTTCAGCAACTCCATTTTGTTGTTTGAGTTCTGGATTTACTGTATTCCATATTGATCCCTTTTGACCTACAAGAATTCAATAACATCATTGTTTTGAAGTCTGTTAATTATCACATCTAATAGTTTTTAACTTTTTGATTCAATTGGTTCTTCAAAATTTGTCTTATAAAAAAGTCCTTAAGGATTTCCACTAGGTTTCATCCTTAGTTCTTAAGAGAAAAACACCCAAACTAAACCTGCTAAAATCATCAGGAATAACCAGGCAATAAGTTCTTATGGTTTTTTTTTTAGGCTCCTTACAAATGTAGGTCCCTAAAACAAAAATCCATATGAAGGAAGTTTGTAAGGGAGTGGCTAATAGAGATCCTCACTGATTTGGCCTTATAGGAGGCTTGTGTTGCTTTCCTTTTGACAAGCAACCCAAAGGTTTTGTTTGTGGTCATTTTGAAAAATTTTTGAAGGTAAACCTCTGTTACAAGGTTTCCTTTACTAAGTATTGTATAATAGTTTTTTTGAAGTTTTTGATTTGTTTTCACATAAACCCCAAACCTCACTTGCCAGTTGTTAGATTTCATCAAATTGTGGGCCTTTGCAATTATACAAGCGCCCCGCATAAACCTCTGAAGGGGGGGGGGGGGGGAACATTGTTCTCTAAAATTGAAACTAGTACATATTGTTTTCTCTGGGGATTCTAAGTAAGACTTGATTTGCATCAGTAACCTTAAAGTAGGAGACAAAACTAGACATTTGAGTCAGGGGTTTATTTTGTACAGTGTTCTTCTTGTCATCACTTTTGTGACATCAGAAATGACATTGAAATGCTGTTGTGGCATGGCCCTCCATGCATCTCTTCATACTTAAGTCGTTCATTCTGTTTCGTTATTTTTCTCTATTGTCCATTGTATGTTTCCTTTACTTCCTCCTTTAGCTTCTGGGACCTCAAAGTTTAATAGTCTTGATATTCGCAACGGTAGGCCTTGTTTCCAGACATGGCTGAAAAATCCACTTGTATCAAACAATTCCTTTGTTCTACAAAGCTCTGCGTTGGATAATCCTGCCACATCAAGTAAAAGAGATTAGATTCTTTTTGGGACCAAGCCTGTGGGGGCTTGAGTCTCTGCTTGTGGAATCTTTGTAAAGAGTGTGAAACAGTTTTTCTTAAGTCTGGATCCACCATTGTATTTGGACGGACAATTATGCAGTTGTGTTCTTCGTGTTATTAATACAGCCTGTTTAATGGGCCCCCCTCTTATACAGCAGTTTCCCTTGTTTCCCCCTCTAAAACAGACCAACTAACTGCATTTACCTTAGCAGTATTAACTTTTTGATTTGAAAAATTTGTTCTATGTGCTTGTTGCGTCTTATTAAAAGGCCTTGAAAAATGGGGTGGGGGGTGGAATGTGGGGGGGGATGGGGGAATGTGAGTTTTTATGAAAAAAATAGTTGTTGGTTCTAACTCAATTACAATAGGTTAACAGTATATTTATTTTTTATTGCGCACTTAGTTAGTACTGCTTGTGCTGTTTAAAAACTAGGGTTAGCATATTACTAAATTCTTAGTATACCGCTAGCCTCTGGAGCAGTTATTAACTGGAAATTTGCTCTCGAGTAGTTCTAGTTAGTGATGCCGTAGGAACAAATTTGTTTTTTGCATTATTCACTCTTTGCACATTGCTTTCCAAATTGGCCTCCTTATCTCCCTTTGACTAGCGAATTCCTATTGAACCTATTTTGTTTAACTAAGCCTTATTTAGGCCAAAATCCTCTTCTCATGGAAATCACAATCTCTGATTAGATGATTTAAGACTATTCCACATAAAAACATGCTCTTGTCGGTAGTAATAAACCCTTACCCACAACTCTTTCTTTGTCAAAACAACTTTAGGAAATTTTTTACTAGTGTTGATATGAGTCTTAACCAGTTTCCCTAGGAAGTAGTTGTTTTACTTGCTGGTTTTAGCAAAAATAGGGTTTTGTTTCTTGTTCTTTTGTTGGTATAACATCTTACTCACTTCATTATTGATTCATCTCCTCAAATGATCGGGAGCACTCAGACCAGACCTAGGTTTTGAATACTTCAATTAGATTTCTTTCATTTAACAAACTGGTTCAGTACACTAAATTCAGGTGTCCTAGTACTAATGTTGATTCATAGGGTATCAAATTCACTGGTTTGGGTTTCAGAGTCCCTAGGGTTGAGTCTGTTTTGGGACCATCATGTTGGTATATTGTGAGTAATCCTATGTTCTATATCAGCGTCCCATATGGCATGTAATTCCCTGTCATAGGTGGGGGTATATTCCATTTCATTCCTCTTGCTGCTTACCAAAATCTTTTCATTTAAAGGGGCTGGATTTTCAAATTAACTTTCCTTACCCTTAAATTACACTTTTTAAAACTTCATTTTCATAACTCTCAAAAAATGCCTTCCATATCTGTGAATCCCCTTACCCTAAGGTCCAAATTTTTTTTTTAATTATTTTTTTACTTTTTTTTCCAATTTTTTTCAATCATCTGAGTATTTATCAGTTTACCAAGATTTATTAGGAAGAGTTGGGCCTTTTTCTGCTTTTTTTGTGAGCTTTTAAATCTTCTTTTTTCTTTCATCAGCTTTCTGCCAAAAGTTTGCTCTTAGGGTATGTTTAGTAGAACATATGTTTTATCATCTAAATTATCATCATAAATTTTGCTTTTGTTCGTCAACCCTCCATTACCACAGTTTGTCTCTGCCTCTGTTGATGGTAGAGCTTCTAATTGTGCCTTTAACTTTCTTATTTGAGACCTTGAGTATATGCCTTTATTTCTATGCATTAGCATCTACTAAGTTGTTCCTCTTCTGAGCATCCATTCAGTTTTTTTAAGCCTTACATAAGACTCTTCTACACTCATTTGAACTTGAAGTTACCTCTGTGTGACCCTGGAGCTCATTGCAAGCCTTCAAGCATAATCTTCTTCTTGTGAGAGTGAAGGTCCAATCTACACCTTCTCCATCAATGGTCACCAATGCTTTAGAGTCTTCCTGCTTACCAGATCTTCTCCCATCCTTATTGCCAGAGTGTTCAAGCATCTCTCTCCTACTTAAATTCCTTGTTTTCCTTGGTTTTTCTCACTCTCTAGCAAATGGCCTGTCATTTGTGGCAATTTGTAGCATTCGAGTTTTGGGGTTATCAAAAATCCAACTGGTTTCCTTTATTCAAATTGTATCGTTTTTCTTACAGTCTTTTTGTAAAACTTCATCTCTCCCGCCTCTTTTCTCCTCCCTTCCCTATTTTTTGTTGTTGTTGAGAAGATGAAGTTTTTACAAAAAGATGTGGTGGTAAGGAAGAAAGGGCAAAAGCTCACAATTTTGATGGCTAAGGAACACGGTGGTTTTGATAAACCCAAAGTCGATGCTACAATTGCCACAAAGACAGGCCATGTGCTAGAGAGTGTTAGAACCAAAGGGAAATCAAGATAGTAGGAGAAGAGATGCTTGGAACTCTAGCAATAAGGATGGGAGAAGATCTGGTAAGCAGGAAGACTCTAAAGCATTGGTGACCATTGATGGAGAAGGTGTAGATTGGACCAGTCACTCAGAAGAAAGAGATTTATGCTTTTGATGGGGGGCGTGAATAGTCAGGTCTCAGACACAGAGTGTAACTTCATGTTCAAATGAGAGTAAGAGTCTTATGCTAAGCTTAAAAAACTGTATGATGCTCAGAGAGAACAACTTAGTGATGCAAGCATAGAAATAAAGGCATATACTCAAGGTTAGAGAAAGTTAAAGCACAATAGTAGAGTCATCTACAAGGACAACTGTGGTATGAACAAAAGATAAGATTTATGAAAGACTAGTTTTAGATGATAAAACATATGTTCTAACATACCATAAGAAACTTTTGGCAGAAGCTATGAAAGAAAAAGAAGATTTAAAAGCTAAAGCAGAAAAATGGCACAACTCTTCTAAAAATCTTGGTAAACTGATAAATACTCAGATGAGTGAAAATGATAAATTTGGCCTTGGGTATGGGGATCACAGATATGATGGCATTTTGAGTTATGAAAATGAAGTTTTACAAAGTGTATTTAAGGGTAAGGAAAGTGATTTTGAAAATCCACCTTTGTATGATAGATTTGTAACAGCAGGAGGAATGAATGTTATACCCCCACCTATGACAGGGAATTACATGCCATATGGACCTGATATAGAAATAGATTACTCACAATTTACATATGGTCCAAAACAGACTCAACCTAGTGAATCTGAAACCCAAACCAGTGAATTTGATACCTATGAATCTAACATTAGTACTGAGACACCTGAATTAGTGTCTGAACCAGTTGTTAATGAATCTAATGTAGTATGTCAACCTAAGGTCTGGTCTGATGCTCCTATCATTGAGGAGTATGAATCAGATAATGAAGATGAGTATGTGTCTATACCAACAAAAGACAAGAAAACCTTTAGTTTATGCTAACCAGCAAAGTAAAAAATACATCGGGGGAAACTGTTAAGAATCATTTCACACATAGTAAAAATCTAAAGTTGACAAGAAGTGTTGGGGTATGGGTTTACTTACAAGAGCATGTTTTGGAATGTGCGAATCTTACTCATCTATCAGAGATTGTGATTTCCATGAGAATAGGATGGCTAATTAAGCTGAGTTTAAACAATAGGTTCCAATAGAGGCATTATAGTCAAAGGGAGATAAGGCCAATTTGGAACAATGTGCAAAGAGTGAATAAATCTAAACAAATTTGTTTCCTACGGACAGTACTAACTAGAAACTAGCAAAATTCAGTTAATAAATCTGCTAGAGCTAGCGGTACTTAGAAAGGGTAGTACTGCTAGGCAGAGTTTTTATTACAGACAAAGAAGTATAACTCGTGCTCGCTATAAAAGTTATTCTGTTAGCCTATTGTGAATAGAGTTAGACCAACAACTATTTTTCATAAAACTCATTCACCATTTTCAAGGCCTTTTAATAAAACAACAGCACTTAGAACAAATTTTTCAAAACAAAAGGTTAATACTGCTGTAGGGTAAAATGAAGTTAAGTGTGTTAGGGAAAAAGGGAAATCTGCCTGTTAAGCCTTAACAGAGTTGTAATTAGAGAACACAAAGAAACAAACTGGCTAATGTCTCCAATACAATGGTGGACATCCTGTGCTTAGAAACTGTTTCCCTTTCAAAGATCCACTAGGCAGTCTCTAAGCCCACACAGGACTTGGGTCCCTTAAAAGAATCTAATTCTCTTTTAATTGATGTGCAGGATTATCCACGCAGAGCTAGTATTAGATAAATAGGAATTGTTGTAGTGGATGTTTCCAGGCCACTTGAATGGAACAAGGCTACCTGCAGCATTAATCAAGACTTTAATGGTGGCCCTGTTGCGTTTGGAGGAAAGTAAAGGGTTAAATATCTGGTCAAAAGTAAAATAAAAACAGGAAAGTTTAGATTTTGAGGATGTGTGACTTTGTGAAGAACTTCTAGCATTTTCAATGTCTTTTCTGTGTCACAAATGTGTGACAAGAAGAACAAGGTTCTTTTTACTGACTCAGAATGTCTTGTTTTGTCTCCTAAATTTAAGTTACCTGATGCAAATCAAGTCTTACTTAGAATCCCAGAGATAAACAATATTGTATAGTTTCAATTAGAGAACATCTGTTCGTCAGGAGGTTTAGCTTGTTTAATTGCAAAGGCCTCAATTGATGAATCTAACAATGCGCATAGGAGGATGGGTTATGTAAACTTCAAAAACTTAAACAAACTTGTAAGGGAAACACTTGTAAGAGGTTTACCTGTCATAGATTTTTCAAAAGTGGACCACACTTGTGTTGGCACTTGTCGATTGGGTAAGCAACACAAGGCCTCCTATAAGGCCAAATCAGTGAGCTCTATTATCCAATCCTTACAATTCTTATAGGGATTTGTTTGGGACCTACATTTGTTAAGGAGCCTTAACATAAGACTTATTGCTGGTTATACTGATGATTTCTTTCAGCAAGGTTTAGTTGGGTGTTGTTCTTAAGAACTAAGGATGAAACTAGTAGAATCCTTAAGGACTTTATAAGACAAATTGAGAACCAATTGAATCAAAAAGTTAAAACTATTAGATGTGATAATGGTACAGAATTCAAGAACAAGGATGTTATTGAATTCTGTAGGTCAAAAGGGATCAATAGGGAATACAGTAATGCCAGAACTCAACAACAAAATGGAGTTGCTGAAAGAAAGAACAGGACCCTTATTGAGGCTGCTAGGACTATGCTAGGAGATTCATTTTTACCTAACACTTTTTGGGTTGAAGCAATTAGTACTGCTTGTTATGTTCTTAATAGGGATTAGTGGACCCAAACTCATAATAAGACACTTATGAACTTCATAAACTGCGGTTTAAAATACCAATTATAAGTTATATAAGACCTTTTGGGTGCCATGTGACCATCTTGAATACCATTGACCACCTGGGCAAGTTTGATGGGAAATCAGATGAAGGGTTTTTAGTTGGGTATTCTCTACAAAGCAAGGCTTTTAGGGTATACAATTTAGAAAACAAGAGAGTTGAGAAAATCTTGCACATCTACCTTTTTTATGTGAATAAACAAATGTGCAAGGGAGGGGAAAGGACAAATTGGCTATTCTTGAGTCTTGATATTTACATGATTTATGAATTTACACCTGTAAGATACAGAGAAATCGACTAACAAAACATGCAGGTCCTCCAAGACGATAATCAATAATGCATAGTACATGAAAGACAGTATTAATGTAGGGGATTCTGAAAAAGAAGATGAATCTGCTCAAGACTACTTTGTACTGCCAATATGGTCTTCTTATTCTTCAACAATCAAGAGATCAAGAGCAAAGGATGCAGGTGCAACACCTCACAACATCCTGATTTAAAGACAGATGAGAAACCTAGCAAGATAAGGAAGAATAAGTATTTTTGGATGAACTTGAAGAACGTTAGAGGCAAGAAAAGGATGCTTATGATGCAGGCTGAATCTATCAGGAAGGACAGTTTGCCACAAGATACTGAGAATTTGCTTATATTAGTAGGAGCTGCTAAAGCTAGCGGGTTACTAACCATAGTTAATACTGTTGCACACCAGTTAGTACTGCCAGTCACTGATTGATGGATATCCCTCCTCTGATCCATACCATTACCTGGAACAAGATGATTCAGAAATTCCTTGACCTGAGGACATTTATCAAAATACTACTTGATGGGATTTTTTCTAATTCATCTTATATGATGAGGGTGCAGTGGACTATGATTTCCACAAATTTTAAGAATTGTTGTGAATGTTAGGTCCTATTCCCACATCAAGGACTTCATTCTATTCCACCCTTCAACTTTAATACTAAAGATCCATAATAGTAGTTTCAACAAGAAAGTAAAGTGACCTAAAATTCTGGAACCCATGCCTTTTGTAAGTTACGTTCAAAAGCAAAGGAGAAATTATCATAAGGAACTTCCAGCATTGTTTAATTTGTTGTTTCTTGTCTCAAAATGAAACCCACGGAAGATTTCTGTAGCACATGGAGATGAAAGTTGGGTTGTTGCTATGCAAGAAGAATTGATGCGTTCAAAGGAATCAGGAAAGTTTAGGGATTCTTGTAGATTTGCCTTTTGGGAAGAAGGCTATTGGAACAAAATGGGTTTATTGAAATAAGAAAGGATGAAGAGAGGAGTTGTTGTCCAGAAATCAATAAGCAAGGTTAGTTGCCTCAGGGACATAAGGAACATAAATTGGGTTTAAAATTTTGTACGGAGGGGAAAAACGGGGTACGCTGAGATCACGGGACATGGTATGTGAGATCATATCGAAGATATTTACTATCCCGATACTTATTATTAAAACATTGTCCTCAATTTGTTTACTAGCCTAAGGGACTTAAAAAAACTCGGTACTAGAATTCAAAATAGATTGACATGCATAATCCAAGCATGAAAAAAAAAAAAAGTATCATCAACAAAACTATCTCAAAGCATTTAGTCAAGTATGCTAAAAGTAAAATGTTAGTCGATAATAATAATCTTAGGATATCGGATTTCCCCCAATCTAATGGCACGCAAACGGCTAGGAATCTATGAGTGGACCGAGGACAAAAACAACAAAACGAGATGTCTTTAGAAAAAAGTGGGTCCATCCTACAAAAAATCACTAGTACAAACAAGAGTACATGCCTCCTCACATCAACAATAGAAATCAAGAAGTAAGAAAAATGGACTAAGCATGGGGGTGCCTCCTCATAGAATAAGCGCCCCTTTGTTTTTGGTAAACCGAGTCACATAGTTCGACTCGATCCCCAAAATTCATTGTCCTTGAGAAGAAAGTTTAGAGATCCTAGACTACCTTGGGTTGGTAAGTCCATCCGAAGTACATGCGTCACACGATTGACCATTCACCCTTAAAGTTTGGACAATCTGGGTTGAGATAATACTCGATGGTTCCGTCTGGTATAAAACCTTTGGTGATAGTCAAAAGCGTCCTGAACCAACGAGTCTTTATGCTTTCCCGAGAATATCTTTTAGACGTGGAGAGTTAAGAGTTAATACTCGATCACCAACATTGAAAAATGCTGGTTTTTGATCTTAGGTCATGAAGCTTCTTTGTCCTCTCTTTATATATCAAAGAATTCTCGTTTAAGCTTGATCACAAAAGTCATTAAGTTCATTAAGTTGAGCTTCCCGGTGAGAATCACCTGTGGTTTTTAAGATCGAAAATTAGCATGTTTTCAAAGCCCAATATGCTTTATGCTCTAGCTTGATAGGTTAATGGCAAGACTTCCCGTACACTAACTTGTAAGGCGTACAACCAATCGGTGTCTTAAAAGCGGTACGAAATGCCCATAAAGCATCATCTAGTTTATCTAACCATGAGGCACGGTTTTCTCCAACCATCCTTTCTAGAATATGTTTCAAACCGCGATTAGACACCTTTACTTGACCGCTCATTTGAGGGTGATAAGCGATAGCAAGACGATGAGTGACCCCATACTTAGACATTACTTTAGAAAAATTAAGCATTACAAACAATGGGGTCCCTCGAGCGCTTATAATAGCTTTAGGTGTTCCCGAATCGGGCGGGAAAGGAGATTTCAAAAAACTTAATTAATAACACTGAGTTCAATTTGTAGGGAGCGCCTTTGCTTCTAACTACTTCGGAAAGATATAATCTAGTCGATGTATTTATCTTCCATGTAAAGAACGGAAATATGGCATTAAATTCTAATACCACATACATCGAAGATTTCCAACCGTGAATTGCATTTTAAGGATATCATCTACGTTGTGAAAGTTTGCCTTGTCTTTGACACGTATCATAAGATTTGGATAATAGTTATGGGCATTCATGGATATATCGGTCAAGCCATAAGAAGAAACTGCATCAAATACTTTTTGAGCTGGTGTTATGGCACTATGATGGCATCCCGGTGAGGTCCTTCATGACAAGTTTTGCAGGAATTTCATAGCTTCTTGCACATTGACACACACCTTCGAATGATTTGATCCGCACAAATACGGAAAAGATAGGGATCGTCCCAGAAATAATGTTTAACGTCCTTGCAAATAACTTCTTCTTGTGTTGAGTCGTCATTCCTTTGATGATAATATTCCCCGCATGGAAATTTGCAAAGTCCGCGAACCATGGGGTACTTCCACTAGATATTACACCAAGAGTGTCTAAAGGAACATTTTCATTTATGTATTTATTTGCTACAATTCCTTAGGAGGTAATTCCTCAGTCGAGATAAATGATACGGCCGCGAGGTTTTCACTTTCCTTTTTTAGCACAGGATGGTGATATCAAATTCTTGTAGGAGTAGAACCAACCGGAGCAAACCTCGGTGTTGCATCTTGTTTATTCATATAAGGTATCTTTAAAGCCGAAGTGATTCCGTGTACACTATGCTTTTAGATAAGGACTAAATTATGGACGAACACTTTTCAAAAAGCATACACCACGGACATGCATTTCTTTCTCCCGCCGTAGTGTATTGAATTTAGCTTCGGTCATTGTACTTATAGCATAATGGTATAGGATTGAATTGCTGCTGCATTGCGTTGTCCCTAAAATACGCACAATCGCAAAATCACTGGAATCACACATATAGTTCGACAAGGTAGGTTCCAAATCTGGGACAAACTTAAGATCGGAAGCTTCGGTATGCTTCTTTTTAAGAGTCTCGAAAAGCATCAATTACAAATCCTTCAGAAAACACCATAACGGTTGTTTACTTATTAAGAAGGTGATGTCAGTGGGTCTAGCTATTTTGGAAAAGTCTTGGATAATAACGTTGGTATAAACCCGATGCCATAGGAAACTCCTTACACCTTTTACGGGTAGTCGGGTGAGGGAGCTTTAGCGAAAATATCAACTTTAGCATGATTACACTCACATTCCCAGATTTTCCGAAATTTTATGACCTTAAACATCAATTCCTTCTTACAAAAAAGTGGCTCTTCTACCAATTTAGACTGAATTCCATGTCTTTAACACCTTTTTAGCATTCTTCTTCTAAATTGGAGAGGCATGCAACAAAACTATCCCAAAAAAACCGAGAAATCTCTATATATTAAACACTTCAATAGTCTTTTCGATCATATCTGGAATATGGCCATATTACACCGTTGGCAAAAGTACGGGTGCATCTACACAAGCCAAAATGGCGTGGACGGTACAGCGGGGAATTTCAATTTGGGCATGTGAAAAGTAGTTTTATCTTGTCCTGGGGATCTATAGGTATTTGAAAAAATACCGAAAATCCCTTAGAAAACAATTTATAAACTATTTCTGGCTTATCTTTTCTAACATTTGATCCATAAACGGCAAATGGAATTGTTCTTTTCGAGTCGCTTCTTTAACTTCTATAGTGGATCGCAAACTCTCCACCCGGTAACTAAACGTGTCGGAATTAATTCATTCTCTTCATTAGCAACAACGGTTATTCCTCCTTTCTTTGGAACACAATGCACTGGACTAACCTATGGGCTTGGCGGAGGAGCGGTTTAATACATTCCGGTATCAAAAAGTTTTAAGACTTCCTTTTTGATTACCTCGTGAATTTTTGGGTTAACCCGTCTTTGACTTTGAACCGTGGGTTTATAATCTTCCTCCATCAAGATTTTGTGAGTACAAAAACGAGGGTCGATACCCTTGATGTCGGTGATTTTCCAAGCAATGGCCCGTTTATGTGATTTAAGCACCTTTAAGAGGGCTTCTTTTTCATCATCTTTTAAACCTTTTGCAATAATCACGGGTAACTTATCGGTTCCTTCTAAGTAAGCATATTCCAAATGAGATGGTAAATCTTTTAACTCTAATTCCGGAGGCTCTTCAATTGAAGGTTTTGCCTTGGTCACTTCCTTTAGGTCCATCGGAGGGAGTTGAAACGGGTCATTATTCAACAATTTTTCAATTAAACAAATATCTCCCTCCGGATCACAATCGGCATGATCAATTTCCGGTGAAATTGAATCATCCTTGAGAAAAGCCTCTATTTCTTCCAAAATGAAATCACTTTCCTCGAACGGAGTGAAGGAAAGAAAAGAGTCGGAAATAATAGGCTCAAAAGTCGTGGTGGGATTGCCACCCGAAGAATTATTAGAAAAACCTAACACTTCTTGAGAATACTCCTCACAAGCCACATCAATGACGTCAATTCGGTTTATCGACATATCATCATATGTAGAGGAGTATCTCGTAGTTTGATCGAGATTAAAAGTCACGGCTTCGTCATTAACTCGAAGGGTTATTTCTTCTCCATAAACATCGATTAAAGCACGACCAGTCCTCAAAACGGATCTCCCAAGTATGAGAGAAACCCGAGGACCGGCTTCAAAATCAACAACAACAAAGTCGATAGGAAAGTGAAACTTTCCCACTTTGACAAAGACGTCTTTGGCGAGTCCTTTTGGTCGAGTAATGGATCGATCTGCTAACTCTAAAGTCATTCGTGTGGGGGTAAGTTCGGGTAGGGAAAGCTTTTTCCAAATGGAAAGAGGCATAAGATTTATGCTCGCGCCAAGATCGGCCAAGGCGTGACATACATCCATTCTCGGGAAATCACATGGTATAAGAAACTTGCCGGGATCTCCAAGCTTTTCGAGAAGCTTTTTCACGGAACTTTTGATCATTACGTCTTGAAGGATAAGGAATATTCGGCTTAGGTAAAGTCTTTGGAACATCGGGTTTCGGAATCGGAATGGGGTTAACCGGAGGTTGGATGTGAGCGGTACTTCCTTAGAAATTATTTTGCTCCTTATCCGTTGTCTCCTCGGTTTCTCGTTTCACTACCTTTTTGGGAGAATGATTAGTAGGAATCGAGGGTCCCTCATAAGCAACACCACTTCGAGTAGTGATTGCTTTCATCTCACACTTCGGGTTAGGAATAGTATTACTCGGAAGAGTACCCGAAGTTGAGGCTTGGTTTTGGAAAAATCCACTTAACATATTTTGCAAATTATTTTGAAAAGCATTTTGTTGATTCATCAAGACGGTTTGTTGAGTCTTCATGGTATTTTGAATTTCATTCTTAAATTCTCCTTTCAACGAGTTGATTTGACTTTGCATGTTTCTCGTCATTTGATCATTAGATCTCTTGTAACTTGAAAACTCATTTGAAATCTTTTGTTGAACATGATTATTAGGAACTTGAAAAGGTTGGTTTTGAAATCCTTGATTTTGAAAATTTAGAGCATGATTATTTGAAATTTGAAACCCTTGATTACCATGAAAATTATTTCCCTGATTAAAATTATTCCCTTGACCTTGATTTTGGTTATACCTATTTTGACTATTTTGCACCGGAGCAAAACCGAGTGGTGCCATGTGATTGCTAACACGGTTTGGAGGGGCTACTTGATTGTAAGCACCCGTTGCCGCACAAACACTCGATTGATTGTTATCGGTATTAGGACAATTGTAGTAAGCACGAGCACTACCATAAGCAACACAAGGTTCCTCAACCGCTTTAACCGTAGCGGGAGTGACAACTTTCTTAGAAACAATCTCAACTAAGGTCAAAAGTTTTACTAAAACTTTCCCTAGAAGTCGTATTCATCCTAGAAACATTCAATTTGTTTCGTGAATAACGAACTTTCGATTTATTCTCAATTATGTTCAAAGCCTCTCTAGTAGTCTTACTCAAAAGATTTCCACCCGCCGCGGCGTTTAAGGAGTCTTGATCATTATCATTTAAACCGTTATAGAAAGTAGCTACTTGAGTTAACTCCGTAAATCCGTGGTGGGGACAAGCTCTAAGCATTTCCTTAAATCGTTCCCATGCTTCACTAAATGTCTCCTCGAATTTTTGGGTAAAATGATAGATTTCATTTTTTAAGTGAGTGGTCTTCGAGGGAGGGAAAAATTGATTCACGAATTTGGTTATGAGATCCTCCCAAGTCAAGATCGAATTAGGTGGTTCTTTAAATAAAAAAATACAAAAATATCGTACGCTTAACCGGTAAGTGTTCACCGGATCGTTTATACACCAAGAATTATGAAATTGAAACTCCGTTTTTATTTGGACAATGATTTAAATTGGTTTCAAAGATTTTGAATTCATTATCAATTTCTACAATTAAAAACACATAAAATATTCAAAGGAAAACAATTAAGCACAAAAACGATAACGAGAATTAAAGAAATGCGACAATTAAAACCTAAATTATCAAAAATTAAACCTAGAATAATTTTTAAACTTTTCCTAATCCTATTTATAAGAAAAGGCTAAGGAAATCCTAAACCGAAAGTGATTAAAGTTAAAAACGAAGAAAACAAGAACGAGAATCAAATCTCGTTATTTAAAAAGTGAATTTTTTAAATTTTAACCCTACGAAAGCAAATCTAAATCCTAAGCCTTCTAAATATTAAAAGAAAATTTTATAAAAAAGAATTTTATTTTATTTTATTATTTTTCTATTTTTTATAATTTTTTAAAGTTTTTATTAAAAGAAAATAATTAAAAATACAAAATTAATCCTAAAAATTCTAAGAAAATTACTAAAAGTGTAAAAAGTTGTGACATATTTTATAAAAATTTAACCTAAAAATAAGATGGCCAAATAAGCCCCTAAAAAGTTGAAAATAAGCTATGGCTTTTTTATAAAAAGGAAAAGAAAAACGTGTATAAAAAATTAATGTAGGGCTATCATAACAGATAGCCCTACTAGGGCTGGTGGTTTGAGTGTGTGTTTGTTGGGACGAGTTTGTGTTAAGCAAGAGGTCATGGGTTCGAACCCCATGGCTTAACTTTTTGTATTTTTTTATTTTTTAAAACTTTTTAAACAAATTTATAAAACATCTATAAATGAACAACTTTTGTAAAAGAATTTTTTTTTGAAAATCTAAAATAAGTTAGAAAACAGCTTATTAACTTGACAGAGCACACTTAGAATGCTTTTGGCTTTTTGCTTTAAACTTTAACAAACAATAAGCTAGAATAGGCTAAACTAAGAACAAAATGAGCTAAGGCTATCTATAACTAATCTAATAAGAAGATAAGAGCATGAATGAATGAACAAGAACAAACCAAAAGCTCAAAAACTCAATTAAGCACTTGTTGTGAAAAATTGTTTGCAAAACAGACAAACAAGCTCCTTTGAGCTTAATTTTCAATAAGCAAAAGGATCCTTATGATAAAATGACTTGAACTAGCTTAAACTTTGACCTTTAAGCTACTTGAAACAACTTTTAAAAACTATTTTGAAAATCAAATGATCAAGGAAAAAGCTAATTTAAAAAGACTGTTTGGCTTAATAGAAGCTGAGTTTTGGTTTTGATGACAAAAACAAAATGCTCATTTTAGACTTTAAAACAGATAACCAAATAAGCTCTATAAGCTAAAATAAGTTCAAACATATTAAGACTATCCTATAATCTACTTGTGCACAAAATTTGAAAGTCTAATTCCTACTTTTACTTGCTGATTTTTAAGATTGAGAAAGACTAGTTGTCAGTTTAACCTTGCTGATGTAATTGACACATAGATGTCCAAATATTAAAACCAAACTTTGCAGGATTAAAACTTTGTTTCTACACTTTCTACAAAGCAAAACAAGAGTATTTTGAACAATGAAAACAGCTAGAACTATTTTAAACTAGAAATCCTAAATGACCTAAGTTAATGACTCAGATTCAAAACAGCTTACCCTCTAACTAGATTAATACTTGTTTTAACCTACAAAGGCCTCAAATCTTACCTTAATAAACTTAATAATGAAATGTAAATACACTTTAAAGAACCAAGAGGACCTTGGCAGTACTAACTCAAGTTAGTACTGCCTTGACCCAAACACTCCTTTAAACTGCATAGATCCATTTTAAGCTTATAAGATAAAGAAATAAAGCACAAATTCCAATTACCAGATGTTTACCAGCTTATAACAAACCTAAAGATCAGATATCAACAATCAAATAAGCTAGAATAATAAGCTTACAGTATATGCTAATATTTTTGACTTTTAAACTTTTTATAACAATAACAAGTAAACTAAGATTTTAAACTAAAAATTAAACTAGATAAGCTTCAAATAACAAATATAAGCAGAATTAAGTATATCTAAACTATAATAAGCGAGTAATAAGCAGTTATAAGCTAACAGTAAACAGATCAGCTAGAAAATTAATGACAGCAAAGTAAAAGAGAAAGGAAAAAGGAAGATTACCTCTACCTCAGCTAAACAGAGGTGAATGCTCACTTTTAGAGCTTATAACAGCAGCTTAAGCTTAATCAAATTCCTAGTCTAATCCTAACTCTTGACCATCAAGAACTATTACCTACTTGAATACTCAAAGCAGCCATCCAATTCCATGGAGTATTTAAGTATTAAGAGCTTTTGGTAGCTTAAGAACAAATTTGAGCTTATGAACAGTATTAAAGACAGTTTAATCAAATCATTTTGCAATATAAGTAAAAACAGGAATAATCAATTGAACATAAAGAAAACTAAACTTTTATTAATAAGATAAGCTAATTACAAACTTAAGAAAGAAATTACATTAGCTGAAAATAGAATTAAAAACGATACATTAAACTAAAATTTGCATAAGCTAAACACTATTCTAAAAACTACACTAAAAGCTCCCCCTCGTCTGTGAGTGAGCAGAGGCTCTATTTATAAGCAAGAGTGGATCCTTCTAGGCTCTTTTACACGCTCCCTTAGCTTTTGATCCTGGCCTTTAATCTCTTTCTAATCATTGATCTCAAATCGTGGCCCTTGGATGAGAATGTGAGCACACGGATTGCCAGCATGGCAATCCCAACTCTTTGGAGCTTTTGTCCTTCTTTTGTACTAAATTCAGTGTAAAATTCCCTTTGTTGGTGTGTTTCTTTGAAGTCCACGTGGTATCCCTTGTGTAAGATTGGCCAATCATTGCGTTTAATGACGTTTTGCTATGCTAATGTAGAGCTTGGTGCTAAGTATCTTTTGTGCCACGTCAATTGAGTATGGGAGTGGGTTAATTGCATTTTAATTAAGTTAAATTGAGAAGGTGAATTGGGGAAAATGGTAAACAGTAAAAACTATTTTTCCCGCCCCCCAAATTCTTATTTCATTTGAGTGTTTGACTCGTTTGACCGTGTTGACTAAGGATAAAGGGGTTTGACTTGGGCTATGGTTTAAAATCAAAGGGTATGGGCCATTTGGTTTTGTTCATTTGGGCTCAGGTAAAGGATTTTGGGCTTAGGTAAAAGGTTTAGGGGTTTTTGGTTAATATAACACTTAACGACCGTTAGTCTTTTGGTATAAAAGGACTAACGGTGTTATTGATTAAAGGACTTATGGTGAAGTTGATTTAACATTAATGGCTCATTTGGTGTTTTCAAAAGTTTTGTCTTTATGTGAGTTGACCAATGTTGACCATGGTTGACTTTTGTTGACCAAAGCTTGATAATTTCTGGCTCTTGTGTACTCTTTCCGTCTCGTGTTCGTTTTTACCTGGTTTTTGGCTCTTTTTTTGTGATTTTTGCAATATCCATACCTACACATCACAAAAGACAAAACATACAATATACAAGCATAATTTGCATTATTTTCATCTTTTAAGGGTTATTTTTGATATAAAATGGATATGTGATTTCTCACATATCAAACATCTTCTCCTCCTGCTCCTAAGACTGCCAAACAACTGGATGCTAAAAGGAATCAGGAAAGAGTTAAGAGCATCTTACTTTTAGAAATACCTGATGAATATCTCCTTAAGTTTCATAATGTTGCAGATGCTAAATCACTCTGGGAAGCAATCAAATCAAGGTTTGGAGGTAATGAAGAATCCAAGAAGATGCAGAATTTTTTTCTAAAACATCAGTTTGAAAACTTTTCTACTGCATCAAATGAAAGTCTGGACAAGTCTTATGATATGTTCCAAAAACTCATAAGTCAACTGGAGGTTCATGGGGCTCCAATAACCAGAAGTTCCTAAGAAGTCTTCCTCCTTCATGGAATCAAATTGCTCTAATCATGAGAATTAAGCCAGACATTGATGAGATTGATATTGATGACCTCTACAACAACCTTAGGGTCTACGAAGATGAGATGAAAAGGTCTTCAAGTTTCACTTCTACTTCTCAAAACTTGGCATTTCTTTCCTCTCAAGAAAAACCCAACGAAAAAGAAAGAGAACACTAGCAGTACTAAAGAAAGTTAGTACTGCCAGCGGAGATTTTGGGTTAGTACTGCTGGAGAATTTTAGTCAAGTTTCAACTAACCCATGTGCTCATGATGTAGCGTGCTTTTTCTTTGCACAACCAACAACCAATCCTCAACTTGAAAGTGAGGATATTTAGCAGATTGATGAAGATGACTTGGAAGAATTAGATCTTAGATGGCAGTTGGCTATGTTGACTGTCAGAGTGAAGAATTTCATTCAAAAGATAGGAAGGAACTTGGATTTCAAAGAAAAACGACATGTTTCTCTTGATAAGTCAATAATTGAGTGCTACAACTGTCATAGAAAATGGTACTTTGCTAGGGAATGCAGATCTGGAAGAAATCAAGGGAGAAGATATTATGGTGACAATGGCAGGAGCAATGCACCATCAAATGAATCTTCATCACAGGCACTGGTGGCTTAAGATGGTCTAGGAGGCTATGACTGGAGTAATAATTTTGAAGTAGAACCAGTCAACTATGCTTTAATGGTAATCTCTTCTTCAAGCTCATCAAGTTCTTCTAAAAATGAGGTACAAAAATGTTCTAAACAATGTCTTAAATCTTTTAAAACTCTTCAAAAGAATTATGATAGTAAAAGATAAAAACATAGCAAAGCCAGATTAGAAATTCAGGGTTATGAGTTAGCCTTAGAGTCACTAGAATCCAGGATACTTGTACATGAAAAGAATGAACTGGCTTGGGGTGAAAAATATGAGTTTCAAAACTATGAGCTTAAATGCAGTGAAATAAAAATTAACAACCTTAACCTAGAATTAGAGAAAGTTGTTAAGGAAAGAGATGAGTTAAAATTAAAGATAGAAAAATGGGAAGAATCATCCAAGAATCTTGATGAATTACTCAACAGTCAAATGAGAGCTAGAGATAAAACTGGTTTAGGATATGGCACACAATTGAATGAAATGAGTAACAATTTTAAAATTGGTAGTGAGATTAGTTTGAGTGTTTTGATGTCAGATCTAGTGATGAAGAGTCCACACCAGCTAATGATAGGTTTTACAAAGAAGATGGGTATCATGCAGTTCCCCCTCCTATAACAAAGAACTTCTTAACCCTAAGAGCTGACATATCATTTGCAGGTTTAGATGAATATGCCATCAGAAAGAAAATAATTGTGTAAAAAATAACTGATCTTAATACTAAACCAAGTGAGACTGTAGGTAAAACAAATGAAGCAAATACTCAAAAACCTAAGACAGTCAATGAATCAGTTAACAGAGATAAAGTTATCATTGAGGATTGGAACTCCGATGATGAGGATGATTTGTCTAAAGTGCAAACAGTTAGTCCTGTTAAGACTAATGAGACTCAAACAGTTAAAACTAGAGTTGATAAAATTGGTCAATCTTCTCAGAAACAAGGAATTGAATTTCAAAAAATACAAGCTTGCTTAGTCTATAAACATACTGACCATTTGATCAAAGATTATAATTTTCAAGACAAACAGAGTCAAGAACCTATGCTAAAAACAATGGTCAATACTGGTCCAAGGGTGAACAAACCAGTATGGGATAATACTAAAAGGGTTAATCATCAAAAATTTTCAAAATACCCTCATTTAAGAAAGACTTTTGTCCTATCAGGAGTACTAACAAGAACATGTTTGATTACTCCTGTTAAGCAAAAAGAGAAAAGAGCAGTTTACACAGTTAGTACTGCTAGGCCAGTTAGTACTGCAAGGCCAGTTAGTACTGCTAGGCCGGTTAGTACTGCTAGGCCGGTTAGTACTTCTAGGCCAGTTAGTACTGCTAGGCCAGTTAGTACTGCTAGGCCAATTAGTACTGCTAGTCCAGTTTTTACTGCTAGGCCTGTTAGTACTGTTAGACCATTTGCCCAAAAAATAGCACAAACTAGTGGTGCTATTAGACTAATTTACCTAAGAATGGACAATGTAAGACCAAGAGGCTCATATTCACCTATCAAGAGGTCTTACTACACAAAACCAGCTTTTAGACCCAAAGACTTAAAACAAGATGTTAAAACTTTTGGGATTCAAAATATGACTACTGTTGGGACAAGAGCAGTAGTTAATACTGATAAGGGTAAGATGGATACTGACCTTAAAAAGTCAAGGTAGGTTTGGAGGCCTAAGGGAAATTACTTGGATTATGTGTCCAAAGACAGTGGATCATTCATGCTCAAGAATGTTGAGTATGTTGACCCAAAAGGGATTTCCAAGTCTGTGATGACTTGGGTCCCTAAGAGATACTAATTCTCTTACTTTTTATGCAGGGCAATCCAGAGATCTTGTTACAGGATCATGCAGTGGTGGATAGTGGTTGCTCTAGCCATATGACTGGCACCAAAGCTTATCTTTCAGACTATGAAGATTTTAATGGAGGCTTTGTGGCTTTTAGAAGTGATCCCAAATAAGGTAAAATAACGGGTAAAGGTAAAATCAGAACTGCTAATTTAGACTTTGATGATGTTTATTTTGTAGATTAACTTAAGTTTAACCTTTTCTCTGTCTCACAAATGCGTGACAAGAAAAATAGTATCCTTTTTACTAAGACTGAATGCCTTATCTTGTCTCATAGCTTTAAGCTTCTTGATGAAAGTCAAGTTGTACTTAGAGCTTCTAGAAAGGATGATGTGTACCGCTTGGACTAAAAGAACATTGTTCCCTCTGGAGGTATAACTTATTTATATGCAAATGCAACAGCAGATGAGTCTAAATTATGGCACGGGAGATTAGGTCATGTGAATTTCAAAAATATAAACAAACTTGTTAAAGGTCACCTAGTTAGAGGTTTACCTTCAAAAGTTTTTGTGAATGACCACACTTGTGTTGCCTGCAAGAAGGGTAAGCAACATAAGGCCTCCTGTAAGGCCAGGTTAGAAAGAATCATCAGAAAGCCCCTAAAATTACTTCATATGGACTTATTTGGACCTGTCTCTGTAGAAAGTATTAATAAGAAAAGTGTACTATTGTGTAACGATGATTTCAGCAGATTTAGTTGGGTATTTTTCTTAGCTACCAAGGATGAAACATCTGAAATCCTTTGTAAATTTATCATAGGCTTAGAAAACCAATGAATCATAATGTTAAAATCATTAATATGTGATAATGGGACATAGTTTTAAAAACCATGCTATGAATGAATTATGTGCTAAGAAAGGAATAAAAAGGGAGTTTAGTGTGGCTAGAACTTCACAGTAGAATGGTGTTGTAGAAAGGAAAAACAGGACCCTAATTGAGGCAGCTAGAACTATGTTAGCAGACTCACTTTTACCTATCCCATTTTGGGCAGAGGCAGTAAATACTGCCTGCTATATACTGAATAGGGTATTAGTGACCAAACCTCAAAATAAGACACCTTATGAACTATTAATAGGTAAATCACCTAGTATTAGTTTTATGAGACCTTTTGGGTGCCCCTTGACCATTTTAAACACCTTAGATTCCTTGGGCAAATTTGATGGGAAATCTGATGAAGGTTATTTGCTTGGATACTCTACCACTAGTAAAGCCTTTAGAGTATACAACAAAAGGACCAAAAGGGTAGAAGAGAATCTGCACATTGATTTTCTTGAAGATCAACCAAATGTGGTAGGAACTGGTCCTAATTGGATGTTTGATCTTGATTTTCTAACCAATACAATGAACTATATTCCTGTTAGTGTAGAAAATCAGGTTAATGTGGATGCAGGTACACAAGATTCTTATGTTGCAGGTTCATCAGGAAAAGATAAAGGACCTACTCAGGAATACATATTGCTTCCACTACACCCTCATAGGATAAGGATTCCAGTAGAAGATGTTTCTCCAGCTGCACATGAAAAACCTTCTAAAAGTTCTCCTAAAGACAATGATGTACAGGATTCAGAAGATGTTGCTGACAAGGAAGGACAACATCAGATGACAGAAGATGAATAAGTCTTGCATGATGAACTTGAGAAGATGATTGCTTAAGAAGTGATTGCTAAAGCTCTGGATGATGCAACAAGACAAGCTTTTTGATGCATCTACTCTCCCTAATGCTGATTTACCCATTGATCAAAATATGCATGATTTAGAAGATGATTCTGATGCATTTTCAAATGATGACATATTCAATGGAGTCTATGATGATGAGAATGTGGGTGCAGTGGATCATCATTTGTCTATCTTGGATGAAAAAATAACTATTGAGCATCTAATCTCCCTAATTGTTGATTTACCCATTGTCATGATCTAAATATTCCTGATTTAGGAAGAGGAGTCTGATTGCATTTTCAATAGATGGCATATTCAATGGAGCTATGATGATTGAGAATGTGGTTTTGCAGTGGCTGATTTCAACAATATGAATGACACCATTAATGTCAGTCCTATTCCCACACTTAGAATTCATAAGGATCATCCAAAAGATCAAATTCTAGGAGATCCTAAGTCAACAGTTCAAACAAGAGGAAAGATTCAAAAGGCTTCTTCAGCACAACAAGCATTGGTGAGCTACATCTCTAAACAGAATAGAACTAATCACAAAGATCATCAAAACTGTTTGTTAGCATGCTTTCTCTCCCAAGAAGAACCCAAGAATATATCATTAGCTTACAAGATGAAAATAGGGTTCTGAAAGCAAGCAACGAGGGAATTGCTGTTTGCAGTTTCGAATTTACAGGAAGGTTTGGTTACTTGTTGTTTTGTCTTCTGGGACAAAAATGGAACTTGGCACAAAGTGGGTCTTCAAGAATAAAAGGGATGAGAGAAGTATTGTTGTGAAAAACAAAGCCAGGCTTGTAGCACAAGGGTTTAGACAGGAGGAAGGAATAGATTATGATGAGGTTTTTGCACCTGTTGCCAGGATAGAGGCAATCAGGTTATTTTTAGCCTTTGCATCATACATGGGATTTACTGTCTACCAAATGGATGTTAAAAGTGCATTTCTCTATGGCACTATTGAAGAGGAGGTGTATGTCCATCAACCTCTAGGCTTTGTTGATCCTGCTCATCCAAACAAAGTCTATAAGGTGATCAAAGCTCTTTATGGTCTTCATCAAGCCCCTAGAGCTTGGTATGAGACACTTTGTTCTTTTTTGATGAAAAATGGTTTCAGGAGAGGTACCATAGACAAAACATTGTTTATCAAGAAGAATAAGAGTGAAATTATGTTAGTCCAAGTGTATGTGGATGCCATTATTTTTGGCTATACAAAGAAGTATATGTGTACAGAGTTTGAAGACTGTATGCACAAAAGATTCCAAATGAGCTCCATGGGTGAACTCACTTTCTTTTTGGGACTTCAAGTGAAGCAACAACCTGATGGAATCTTTATTAGTCAGGACAAGTATGTAGCTGACATCCTTAAGAAGTTTGATTTTTGGTCCATCAGAACAGCTACTACTCCTATTGAGTCTAATAAGCCACTGGTCAAGGATGAAGATGGTAAAGGATTTGTAATGTAATGTTAATGTCTTATAGATTAATGATTGGTTCCCTGATGTATTTGACTGCATCAAGGCCAGACATCATGTTTGCTGTTTGTGCCTGTGCTAGATTTCAAGTCACTCCAAAAGCTTCACACTTAAATGCAGTAAAAAGGATTTTTAGGTACCTCAAACATCAACCCAAATTAGGTTTATGGTATCCTAGGGATTCACCTTTTGAACTAGAAGCTTTCTCAGACAGTGATACGGAAGGATCAGCTTGACAAAAAAAATCAACAAACAGGTGGATGTCAATTTCTTGGTAGAAGATTAATCTCTTGGCAATGCAAGTGCAGGTGGACTAATTGTGGCAAATTCTACTACTGAGGTAGAATATGTTGCAGCTGCTAACTAATAATTTGGGCATAGTACTATGATATAGAATCAGGATAATGGATTATTGTTTTAATTTTAAGAACACCAGAATCCAAATTGATAAAGAGAAACGCTATAAGTTGTTATCAAGATCCTGTTGCTCATTCTAGGACCAAGCATATCGAAATTCGATTTCATTTTATCAGAGATTGCTATGAGAAAAGACTGATAGAAGTTATCAAGATTCACACAGACTCTAATGTTGCAGACCTTCTCACCAAAGGATTTGATGTCACAAGATTTAACTTTTTGGTGGTTAGCATTGGGATGTTAAATTTGTAACCACAATTAAGGGGAGGCAAGATATTTGTTGTACAGTTTGTAGATGAATTCCAAGAATAAGAGATGGCTATGATACTCATTTGGGGTTCACTATACTCTTTGGCATAAGGATTCAAGGTTAGATGTGGTACTAAGCTTAGTTCATATTGCTGCAGAAACTTTGTACTGCTAGTACCAGAATTAATACCGCTAGGCTTACTTAGTACTGCTCGAAGATATCTACAGATGATTATGGTGTTTGAATTGAGTGCAAAGCTATGTAATGCAGTTTGGTTTGTTTTTTAGGGCTCTTCATATGGTACTAAGTTAGTTAGTGCTGCTAGTTTTGGTTAATTTTGGTAACCAAAAAGTTAGTACCGCCAGGCTTAAAGTTGGTACCGTTAGGCAAAGTTTGTACCGCTGAATAGCCATTGGAGAAAATACCGCTAGGGGTCTAAAGTGTAAATTGCACCGTTTCTTTGATCTTGGGTTTGCTCAACCTATATAAACCCATCTCAATTGCACACTTTCTTCACCTAATATCTCTTAATCGCTCTCGTTTAACAACCCTAATCTTTTCATCACCGACAACCATCAATTCATCGACTATGGCAGCTCTTGAATCCTGTCCTAAGCACAACATGCGTACGCCTCTCTACTTAGAAAAGACTGATGGGAATTGATTTTTCATGGTTCTAGACTTCCTTACACGCAACTCATTCACTGTGCTTCCTACTGTAAATTCCTGTTGTCTCTACTAATTTGTTGAACAATTTTGATGACTGTTTAAATCCAAAACAATCAATAATGTTAGGTATATTACTGCCACAGTTGCTGGCAAGCCTGTCTCAATCTCAGAGCATCAATTAGAAGTGATCTTTAATTTTCTAATGATGCGCGGCTGGGATTGATTTGTGTTACCAAACAGGCGATATGTGGATACCCCATTTCAATTGATAGGGTATGAGGGAGATTTGAATACACTTACTTTTAATAAAGGACTCTTCTCTCCTCAATGGAAATTTTTGTTCTATACCATATCACTGTTTAAAGGTCAAAAAGTTATCTTGGGATCAAATACCTACTTAATTTTGCAATGTTTCATTATTGTTTGGCACTATCAAGTTTACTAACTTTTCAAAAAAATAATTTTTTGATGGTTTTATGATGAGGCATTTGGATTGCAAAGGAAGAAGTTTGTCATGTAACCCAATGGTTTATTCCAGTATTTTGACTAACCAACTCCAAGAATGTACCTGTCCTTTAGACCACTTCCTCCTATTAATGCTTTACTACTAAGGTTTCTCTTTTATGGTTTAAAAAGGGTATTTAAGAAAAATTCTGGAATGTGACCTTTTATTTTCCTTCTATGTTGGCTCAACCAACAGAGGATAAAGGTGCAGTTTCAGAAAGACCATCTGAAGCCCAACCCACACCTTCTCCTACTCACCCAAGTAAAGACCAGTTTGAGCCACAACCTGACCCATTCCTCAGACCTTCTTCTTCTAACCCAATTCCTGATTCCATTTTAGAAGGTTCTGGTAGGAATCATAGAGGTCAGTCATCCAGTGATAGATCCCAATCAGGGACTGAGGATGACCTGACACTCCAAAGTCTGTATGATCTTTATGTTTCCTTGTGTAAATAGGTCACAACTCAAGCTGCAAATATTAAAGATTTGAAAGCTCAGATCAAGCAGCTAAAGAAGAAGGCCCGACCTGTTATCAATCATCACAAATCTTAGATAAAAAGTCTTTCAATGAAGAAAAGATTGGCAGAAAGAAAAGCTAGGAGTTCTGTATATCTAACAGGGGAGGAAACTTTAAATCTGTCCAATGTAACATAAAGTTCGAGCTTTTGATGATCTGTTGAAGCAATGGATTACATGGTGACTGAGGATGACTCCTGATGAGGTACAGTGGAACGGGACAATGAAGAAACAGAGTAAAGTATGATGATCAGTTAGGTACCGACAAGCTAAAGTTTTTAGTATCCGACAGCTAAAAGTTAGTATCGACAAGCCAAATAAAGGTACTGCTGAGCTAAAAGATGGAAATTCAGATTAAGTGTGCTCTACAAAACTATTTTCAGATATGATAAAACTATGCTCAATTTTTGGTGACCATGAGACAAAATAAGACTAAGCAAAAAGGAGTTGAGATAAAGAGATTAAAGATACTAATAGACCAGAACTATAGACTAAAAGGTCAATCTTAATTTGATGACCTCACTTCCAAAGATTTGGATCCTAAAGGACAAAGGCAGCAAGTTCTTGAGGAAAAAGTGGATATTTAGATGCTGGGATTAGAAGGTGTAAATGAAGATGAAAAGAAGTTTTAAAGATTGCTTAAATGTGAATAGATAGGCAGAAAGGGTCAAAAGGATATGGGAAGCAGAAGAGGAGAAGAATAAGTTAGTGAGGAAGAAGCTACTAAAGTGGCATTCACCACATGAGTATTACTTTATTCAAGCAAGACTTGATGATACAGATTCTTGCTAAGAAGCTTAGCTTCAAGAAGAAGGAGAGAGAAAGTTCCCATTGAGCAAAGAGCCAAGATTTCTCATGATACCATTGCTGCACAAGAAGATTTCTTGCTCACAAAGATCTGAGGCTAATCAGACCAAGTGCTTCCTACAAGAATCAGCTAAGAAACAAAGGATGACATACTTGAAGTATGTAGGTGGATACACACATGCTCAGCTGAACAAAAAGAAGTTTGAAGAAATACAAATGATGTATGAAAAGGTAAAAAGGGCAAATGAAAATTTCATTCCAATTGGTTCTATGAAAAATTGATTGAAAAGATGAATGAGAAAGCAGCTGGTATGGATAAAGAAGAGGTTTCTGAAGAACCTGAAAGTACAAAGGTTAAAGCTAAAATTGAAGAACCTAAGGAGAATATTAGGAAAAGATCAGGAAGGAGACTTAAGATGAAAGCTCTAAAGAGGTCTAAAAGGCAAAAGACCGATTCTGATCATAAAGAGGAGAATCAACTAAGAACCTTTCTAAAGATAGTTCCTGAAGAAGAAGAAAAGATTGATTATGAAGTTCTGGGCACTAGGTATCCTATCATCAACTGGGAATCAAAATTTTATGATTATGGTCATTTTGGAAGAGAGTTGATTTACTACAGAGTTTTAAGAGCTGATGGAAGTTCAAGGTGGATCAAGACCTTTTCTGAGATGATTAAATTTTTTGATAGGATGGATCTGGTTGATTTGGTGATGAAGCAGTACTCAGAAATCACACCAGAAGGTATTGAGTTGATTCTTTGGGGAGACTTGAAGATTATGATGGAATCCTCAACAGAAGAAAATGATCAAGGTGATTTCTGGAACAATCAACAAGAATGGGAGGTTTTTAGATGGAGACTGTATGAAGCTTGTGGAGTTTGCATACTAGAGCTTAAGGATGGGACAGTCATCCACATGCTAGTTGAAAGAAGGTATCCTCTCTCCAAGGAATTGTTGCAAAGAATGCTTGATTTGGGATTGGAGGTTGAAGAGGAAAGTACTATTGCACTACATTTGGTAAGATTCATTAAGCAACAACTTAATGAAGAGTAATGCTGTGAATGGAAGTGAGAAGGGTTTGAGTGTTGGCTAACCACCACACAACAAATGGTCTTCAATTCACCATGTCTAACAGACATCAAGAATTGACTAGTCCAGAAGCAAACGGCTTCTGGTAAAGACTTCTCAAATCCATTTATGGTTGATAATTTACCAAAAATTGTATGGTTCTCAACTCACCTTGCTTCACAGTTAAGAGTTGGCTAGTCCAGGATCAAACAGTTCCTGGTAAAGACTAATCAAATCTGTTGATAGCTGATAGTTTGCTAAAAACTATATGGTTATCAGTGCACCATGTTATGGCAATGAAGCATTGACTAGTCCAAAAGCAAACGGCTTTTGGTAAAGACAAATCAAATCCGTTGATAGTTGATAGTTTACTCAAAACTATAAGGTTATCAATTCACCTTGTTGTTTACAATGAAGAATTGGCTATCCCAGAGCAAACGACTACTGGTAAAGGAATATCAAATCCGTTAATGGCTGGTAGTTTGCCAAAAACTACAAAGCCAACTTAGTTGGATGTTGCTGTGTTGCTGAGAAGATATGTTGCTGATAAAAATGGATAGCTGAAGATGTCAAAATTATCAAAGATCAGATCAAGATTTGACAGAGTGTTTGGATACATCCTCCTGGTCTACAAGATGTTTACACTAAAGAAACATGAAGTTAAACAAGTTCAACAATCATGTTTAGGGGAGGATTGTTAGGAATTATGCATTCCTGACTTAGTACCGTTAGTTATATTAGTTAGTACCGCTAGTTGTAATTTGTTCTGATCAGATAGTTAGTACCGTTAGTATAAAATAGTTAGTACCATTTATAAGATATGCATGAGATATCTTAGGAAAGGATGTGTATTATCTTTATACGCGTTTTGTAAATCCCATTAGGGTTTCCTTAGTCTGTAAAAGGAACCCTAGGCATAGTTAGTAGATATAGTTCTACACAGATCAATAGAGATTTATTAGTAATCATAGTCGTTGTAATCTGTAACCTAGGCAGATTCAAGTGATAATATAAAGTTCTTTTGTGATTCTTTACAAGCTAAAGGTTAAGATCTATTCAGTAATCGATCCAACATCTTGTCCCAGCAGTAGTCATATTTTAAACCCCAAAAGTTTTATCATATTGTTTTAAGTCTTTGGGTCTAAAAG
>BQNB010062836.1:6042-21096 GCA_026074375.1 Tanacetum coccineum
TAGATAAGTGATCTGAATTTCTCTTATACTAATAAGCTGTAATTTTCTCTCAAGCTTGCATGTTGCTAGTTCATTAAAAAATTGCCGTTCGAGAAAATAAAGACTCTCGATCCTGTGCTGATTGCCACAATGGCATTGACATTAAAATACTCATTGAGGTGCTAGATAAAGACTAGGGGTTTACAAGGAAATAGTAGCAGGCGTAAGAATGTGAAATTGAACCTTGCAATTTAGATTATAAGGAGATGAGCTGATAGTGTTGAATACCCTTTCTTTCCGTGAATTCCCATATATGACGAATCAAATTACTGTCTTGTACATCTCGTGTTTGATTCCTCTAAATTAGGGAAATGCAGTACGTGGGTGATGACTAATTTAATAGAGTCAAGCGATATGGAGAGATAAGGGTGCCCACGGCCACCAGTCACGGACAGAAGCATTAGATCATAGAATAAAATGTTAGTAATCATTAAAGCACACACCATTAATTCACACTGATAAATGAGAAAATCAAATTGGGAAACATGGTATATGGTAAAAAAGGAATTAACCTATAGCCTGGGTATCCGCTATCTGTCATTACAAAACAATTAAATAATTAACTTGGCTCATAAGTCCATAAAATAACTCTCATAATATTTTGCTCAACAGATAACGGTAAACTGTAATTGAAGGATATTCAGTTCATCGTCACTGGGACTGTTGCTTACAGAACTCACTATGCTATATCTTGTATCTAGTTGGCAACTAAAATTAAGAGTTGAAAGTGTCGATGCCACCATAATGATCTGATTAACCACAAGATCTAATGCTTATATATCTACTTATAGGTCTTGGATCAGACTATACTATCATTTAAAGTCAATTACATAATCTAGTGGCCCGTTTGGTTGGTGGGTTTTGGATTTGGATTTAGGATTGATGGTGAAAGTTGTTGTTTGGTATATGAGTTTGGCATTTAAATAGTAAAAAGGGCCTACTAAAAGTTACACTTATAATTGAATATATCATTCTTTCTCTCTCACACATATATACCTTTTTTTATTTTTAAATAATATTTCTTAAATCAATTTTATTATTAAATTTATAAAACAAATATAATTTCTCTCTCCTAAACCTAAGCTAAATCTAAATCCTAAACCAAAATCAAATCCTATTTTAAACCCACTTATAAACCAAACGGACCCTAGATCTTAACTCCTTTTTACACTGGGTGATCGATAATTGAGATCATTTCTCATAATCTCAATATGATGCCTCTAATGGGTTAGTACAAAGATCTGATTCTATGAGACGAACAAGTAAAACACCCACACACAATGGAGTTCGTTATCTCAAAGATGCCAATCTTGGTATATTATGTACGGATTTTATCAAAAAAGGAATTTGTTATCTAGCAACAGAAGATTTACGATTGCACATATTGAATGCAAACGTGGTCATCTTCCATATAGACAACTACTGTTGTAAATTTAAAACTTGCAAAAATTGAACATTTCATTTAAATTAAAGGCACACAAAAGCATTAGCATTGAAATAAAACATGATGAACTCCAGTAAAAAATCTCCAATCAATACCAGATACAAATCATTATTTTATCAATAAAGGTTCTACATAATTTCTGAAGAGTCCGATTGATCAGCTAGATGCAACTAGCCATAAAAACACATACATAAAATTGCAAAATGAAAGAACATCCAACAGATGGATGGTTTATTAGAAACACATTTAATACGATGCTTATGTCACTATAAATATAAGATATCAGCCGAAGCATCGTCTTATTCCAACTCTGAACGACAATAATCCTTCTTAGTGATTGGTGCCATGATGTTGTGGCTACAACCATAGATCATTTTTTCAATTAGTAACAATTGAACTGCAGAATTGCATGCAGAGTTTTTTCTGTCTGTTATAACAATATATATAACTTGTGTGGCGGTGGGTTCAAACCCGTGGATTAGTCGGCCAAAAGGTCGGAAACCATGGTTACCAAAAAAACAATATATAACTTAAACCAAATTCTTTGTTTATTTAAACAAAATCGTGCAATTGAGTGATCACCCTGAAATTAAACACTTAGATTAGTAATGAGAGTTGAGTGTTTTTGATCCCCTTTTTCTTGAGATGTTCGGCTCAGAAGTTTTCTAGCATAAGTAGTTTATAGATTCATTTCTCAAAGTTAAATTGTGGAAATCTTTTTATGAATTATTCTAAACGGTTCTACTTAAGGGCAAGTAAAAGTCAAGTGGGGGGATATTTGATAACATCAAATAGTTAATACATTTTAATATCAAATTCCCTATAAAAATGCTTACAAATATGTTATTAATGTATGAAAATGTTACTTAATTGTTTATTATTATTTTTCAGGGACCAAGTGAGCATTTTAGCAAAAGACAAGGTATTTGAACAAGAAATGCACTAAAGTGAAGAGTCCAAGGCACTTTATGGCGTAACACCCCCGAGGGATTACGCCGTAACATCTTATAACAAAGAAATGAGTCATCACACCCTTTACGGCATAAAGTGTCTCCAAGATTATGCCGCAACATTCAAATTTACAAGATATGGTGTATCTGACTCCGCGTTACGACGTAACATAGGCGACAAGGTTACGCCGTAACATACTTTTATGCCTAGAATATTGGATGCTTACGTAGCAAGGTTACGGCGTAACATCTCATAAGGATTACGCCGTAAACCTTTCGAAGCCTATAAATAGAGCCCTCCTCCCGCTCATTCAGCATCACTCACCACCACCACTTCACACATAGTTCTAAGGGGTGTACCAAATCCCTAAGGTTCGAATCATTTCATCTAAAGGTCAAAGGGAGAAGCCACTAGCATACTTATTGTATTTAATCGTTCATTTCATCCTCTGTAAGAATTATGATGATTTAATTAATGTCTTTATTCATTAATTCTTGCATTATTGTTACTATGAGCGGCTAAGCACTTCTAGTGCTGGCCTAACCATGTAGTTACTATTGTTGTGATTATGATTTCCTGTTTAATTATGGTTCTGTTAGATATCCTTATAGCCTTTCATTGATCCCCATGTTTTGGTAGTATATGTTGGGTTTTACGATCTAATTAACCATATTAATTAACACGAGTGCGCAACGGAATTAAAGATTACATGTAGAACACATTAATTAACAAGGATAGAAGATGTATACCTTTTAGCACGAAATGATACACCGCTTAAAGGTAACCGTAAACACCGTCTTCTATATACGCGTGTGTATAAATAGAATACCGCGCAAACTAATAAAGTTACCAAAGTAGATAACCTCTATGATGTGCATACAGTACACGTCACTGAGATACGCTAGGATGCTAGTCCTTTCTTCACGAATAAAACAACTCAACACGATGTTCTTGTTTTTGTTTTTTTTGTCACACGACTGAAACCCACGAGATATTGTCAAAACACAAAAATAAAGAATTGACATTCAATATCTTATTCTTTATCTTATGTATGCAGTACGCATATGCATGTATATATTACATGCTTGTGTATGATATCAATATCTTATCTAAAGGAACAAATTCACATGCGAATGGGTTTTTTAGGATTTGAGGTATTCGACTAATCCTTAAGGGATATATTAATCGTCACACTTTCGAATGAATGAGGATGGGATATATATATATAGCCCAATACTTGTTCTTCAATTCATACTCAAACACCTTATTTTATTTGCTAGAAACGACATTTGGACCCCTCCTTTATTTCTTGTTTAACCGGTCACAACCAACACCCCACGGATTTGGTTTTTCTACTAACAAGTCATTCACTTGTTAATATCTATTAATTATTATCAAACGTCTAACGTTATAATTAACGACCGTTTAATTATTTCATGAAACATATTAATGTAATTAATAAACGTATCCTCTGTGTATACGTGTGTGCCCCCATAGGCTCACATATTTCTGGCCGTATATTTATTTATGATATGAACATATCCCAACAGCTCCCACTTGGACATGTCACAAATAAATATAACAACATTGGTAAGCGTCATCACAGCCAATGCTCCAGAAAATGAACCAGAGTGTAACTTTTCATAAAGTTCCACAGTTAAATAATTTAAGTATTACAATCCCTTTTTTTTCCTGATACCAAGTTAAAAAATAGATATGGATCAATAGTCATTTCATTAATTAACGATTTTGTTTCTCGTATATATGATTAATCTAGATTACCAAAAATTATTGAGACATATCTACATGAGTTTTTGGGTGCGGCCACACATACATCTATTAACCCTACGAGGGGGCCAGTGGCATCATACTTTTAACAAATTTGAAGGAATAAATTCTTATTGTACATTACAAGTGTCAAGTCACCATGCTTCACAATCACTTCTGAAATAGTCTTTATTAGCTACCTTCTTCAGGATAACTTAAACTATATCAAGAAGGATTATTCACACATGCAAGACCTACTTGAATCTCAAGTCTAAGGATTTAGTAAATTAAAATCAATTACAAGAATTTACTTAATGACGCCGATCCATAAAGTAAAATTCTTGTGGTTGGGGAAATCCAATATTCATCTTATGAATATCATGTGAGTTTGATGGACACATCCTTAATATCTACAATATCACCAATCACTCAGAATATGACTTATTTAACAATATTCCATATTGTTTAATCGACAACGGATTAATTTTAGAATAATAACTATTTAATATTCATTGATTTTAACCATGCAAATATAAGAACATAAACAATTTATATTAAATAAAACTTAATACCACAAACGTAAATCTTTATCATTAATAAAATTGTTTTTAAACATCCCTTAAATCACAAATAATTAAATAGATCAAAAAGCATGATAATTCTTGTTGACGAATCATGGCCTCAAGGATACGACTATCGTCCACTTGTTGACAAGGCAATATATTTTTTTATAATCCAACTAGCTTTATCTTTAGGAATTTTTAAAATACTTATTTCAAGATTCATAAAGTGAAGTTCTTGGAAAAACTATGATGAATGTTTGTTTCGATATATCTAATATCTTGACACACTAAATCTTATAAGGTGTGTTGACATTAACTATTGATAAACAATCATCTTTCGCAGCTTCTAAGAGTGTAAGAGTATTCTTATCTTTAATGTATAATGCAACTGATGCCTTAGTTGAGCACAAACTATCCACATGGTCCTCATCAAAAAATGAAATCATACCATGACTAGAATTGAGTGTCCATCTCAATTCGTTTTAAGCAACCGTGTACACAAACAACTCCCATGCTTTTAAAATCCGTAAACAATGAATATTCTTTAATAAAGTTTGGCACCCTCATAACCCAAGTAATTGTTTATCTAATTTCATAATAAATTGTTCAAATATATCCTTAATTTTTCATAACTATGGACAAAACATAATCTAAGAATAATTTCCCAAATCCACACATATTCTATTTAAAATATTCAATTCCTGATTATCTAATAACTTTCGATTAAATACCAATGTTGTCAAATCATCTTGCATTCATGCATGATACCAACATTCATCTACACATATGATGTCCATAATGAATCATTAGTCCCAACAAATATTTCAATTCATTTCCTTCTAGCAATGAGATACGTATCCATTAAGACTTTCTAAATGGTATGTCAAATTGTGTTAGATTTATATACCGCATATGTTCATAGAAATAAACATATATTTCAAGGTTGTAAGTTTTATTTCCTAAATCTTTTCAGTGTGAAGAATTCCTGAACATAATACCCTACTACTTATAGAAATACTTCAGGATTACCATTATTTAACAATAAACCTTAAAGTTATTCTCCTATTGCTTGCAATAATCCATGCTTGGATTTTTGCCGTTTGTACATTTTATAAAGATTATATGAACTCATAAACTCCTTTGATTACTAACCGTCCTCGCAATAGTAATCATTCAAGGAAGTGTTTAAATTCTATTGTCATATTTCATCTATATGAACTCTAGTATGACAATCAACCATCTTTATATACTTAATGTGCATAGAAAGAATATTTAATCACAATCAATTGCTTTGTGATGATTTAAAAATCCTATCTTAATGCATCATTAATATGTGTACAACATTGCCATAGATTAGATACCTAAACATTAACCACATGGGTTTTTCTTCACTTTTGAGAAACTCATTATAACTTCATATCAACGTTTTAGTTAAAGATCAATAAATTTCAAAATTGATTATCTTGTGGACAACATCTTAACATTCATAGCTTGAGTCTCATGTCAATTCAAAATACAACAATGCATAGTAATGTTACACCATGATACCGAATTATCAAAATTCAATAATGCAATCTTTAACGGTTCCCATGATCCAAGTGACTCATATTCCTCAATATTGAAATAACATTTATCAATCAAGTATTTAAGGTATCCTTACGGATCTATGAACGAGAATTATATCATTATGAGAATAACATTACAGCCTTGATATGAATTTTTACTTAGTGTGTTTAGAAGGTTATGTATTTTGTATTTTTTATCTCTACAAGATCTAAAAAATGCTCCCACTTGCCTTTTGTAATTAAAGACTTCTATAATTACTTAGCATGTAGAGTAGCAATTACAAGATACATTGACAGTTCTTGAGTTTAGTTTGTCAATATCATTCTTCATAAGACTTTTAACAAATTCAGAACTTCAATTTTAAGACTTAATGTGAGTCATCACATTCCATAATCATGATGGTGTCTTATTAACCTTCTAGGTTGGAGTCTTATTGAGTATATATAAGACATACTCAATTTCAAACCTTGAGAGATTTGGAGGTGAAATATTTAAGTTATCAAAATCAAATAATTTGATTCAATACTCTAGACATACCATAAAAGTGGTATTCTATAAGTAATTTCATTGTGAGACTTTACCACAATCTTTATATAACTTAATATTATTTTAGGTTACATACTAATCAATTGTGTCAAACCAAATTGAATATATAGTATTTAAAAACCTTCTTGCATGCAATAATGTATACGGCTTTAACTAGTTCAAGAACTCTATCCATGTTAACTATACATTATTTTGCCTTTGAACAATTCAAGGACTTTTGTTCATGTCATAGCCAGAAGATATAACTTACTTTATGTTATAAGTCTTTCAACATTTAAAGGACTTATGTTAATAATTATACCATTAAACCTAACATATTTTAAACTAAGTAATTTTTGAACGCTTACTTTATGTTTTAAGTCTTTTAACAATTAACGGACTTAATGTTTATTAATTTACAATAAACATAAACATATTTAACTAAAGTAATTATGAACGCCAACTCTTGACTTCAGTAGTAATTTCAAGTTAATCAAGATTACTTCATTATTTGGGACATTCCAAGAGCACATAAACCTTTTACTTGAAGTAGTCTATAAATCAAGATTACTTCATAATATGGACTTCCAAAAACCCATAAACACTTTTACATGAAAGTAGTCTTTTAAATCATAATTCTCGATAATAATGCTTCTTACCTTACGGTCAAGAGAACCTTTAATCATATTGTTTCTATCATGTGTTGTACCTTGCACACAATAAAGATTTCTCCCACTTGTGCATGGCACAACATCATACACGTGGTCAAACAACACGACATTCGTTTGTTTATATGGATAATATGATAGTGTCACAGATATTAGCGTTACAAGTAGATATTGAACCACTTTGTTTAATAAGAAATAGTGCACGACTATCTTTAAAAACATTAGTGTGTATAGTTGGAAAACTATATATTATCTCAAGATAAACAAGAAATAATCTAGGTTACTACCAAGATAAAGAACCTTGTAGCTCCCACTAAATTCGACAGCATCACATAATGACCCCTGGTTCATGAAAATAATCGGGATGCTCCCCACTAGATAGATTATGAACATCATTGCAAGTGTTCCATAACCAGTGAAAACAAATAGTGATCTATTTATTTCCAACTCTATTTGAAATCTAAATTAGTAACATTTACTTGGATTTCAAAAGTTCTACTATGCAGATGAGGGACTATCCATCAATGCTATTGATTAACTTGAAAATTGAGCATGCAATTTCCTCCTTAATTTTGATTAAGACAAACAACTAGATATATTAACCAGTTAGCCTTTTTACAATTTGCGATAATAAGGTATTTTTCTAATCAAGACTCATAAAACATCTAACACTAAGATTTACCATTTGAAAGCTTTAAGACATATTCCCTAGATTAACTATAAATGTCTTATATCTTTCAAAATATTCACCATGAAATCTAATGAAAATATAGAGTCAGCAATATACTTAACTTTTAAGCTTGCTATGAGTTTGATTACATTAGAACAATTCCTACGTTCCTATTATAACTTTCCGGAGCAAGAAAGATGATAGGAATGAGTCTCCATGTTCCTTACAAGGAAAGGAGTCTCGGCTTGACTTCTTATAACAAGTAAACAAACCATCATTTTACGGTTTATCGTTGCATTAATACTATTAATAGAATCGCAAAATTCAATTTTAGTATTTTCGATAATACTCCTTGAAGAAAATTAACTACCCATGTTTATTCAAATAAATAATTAATTTTCTAAGGTTAGGACCCAACTTGACATACCCCCACCACATCAGTTGATCTGCTAGTGATGGTGTATTCAAAAGGTAATTAACGATTGATAATTCACAACTATTGCATTTCCCTAAAACCAAATGGGATTACTTTATTACAATAATATCTAGTAAAGCATGTGTTCATCCCATTTATAGGCCTCGTGGTTAATAGGTCTAACCACAATAAACGCAAGTCGTCCAATCAAAAACAGTGATTATGTAACACTCCACCGTCTCACGAAAAGCGTATAATCACCTGAGAATTGCCAAATCTATAACACAAAACGTCTCAACGCATAAGTAAAAGAGCAATCTACAAGTGTTTTTTTACAAATTGATGGGCAACACATAGTTGAAAAGGGGTATTTTATTTGACGTGATCAAATATGTACGAAAAGCATGCATACAATTCGTATCATAGATTTTAAATAATAAACTTAATTTCTCACTTAAATATGTATTACGTATCACCTATTAACATCGTATCAAATACCATAAATAGTGAAGACCTTAAAATTGCGATTCAGCGTATCTTTAAATATAAAGATTTGCTTTTTACCGGGGCAAAATTAAAGAATGAATTAAAATCCATCAAACCCTAGACCATTCGCTACTTCCTACATAAGTATGCAAGGTAAGGAAACTACAACTAGTTCAGGTAATTATAGGGTAAATGGTTATCTACAAACCGAAGTCCTGAAGAGTCCCCCGACCTTATCCCGTTATTCAACTATATATACTTTTTACAAATTACGTCACTGATAAAAATTAAAAACTTTAATTTTAAAAACACATTATAAAAATAAATTGCTAGTCTAATCATGGAAGATTTTATATCGGATGTAAGCCGAATCCACTTTGACTTTTTGCATTATATAGTCCATAATAAATCTTATTTCGTAATCATTAGTCAATGTTTATGATTTGTTTTTCGAAAAACCCTTTATTCTCACCAGATGAAAGTCCAGATCTTATAATAAAACATATAAACATCAACTAAACTAAATAACATTTATTTAAACTCACTTAACAATTAAGGCATGCAAACATTAAATATGATCCTAATTATCTAATAATTAAATAATGTATTTATTCACATAAGGCTCCTTCATCCAATGACTCTGGCCACATACATCGAATTAATCGATTGCGTAAGCCTTATATAAATAAATACCACATAGCACATAAATCTTTTAACTATTTTTAGGCCCCATTAATTCAATAATAAGGGTCTTTCCGAATTCTTGAATCATGGATCTTACCAATAGAGAAAATATTTAAAATTATGTGAATCTTGATCATATTTAAACCAAATCTTTTTAACTAATTAACAAGATTTAAATATCTAATATCAATCCATGATAAATTTGCATGATTTCATCCAGATTTCCCCCCCCCCCCCTCCATTACAATTAATAAAAAAACTTAAAACAATTAACAATTAATACATCAAAGTTTTATATAAAATTGCATACAACCTAGATTTTGTCTAATTAATTTTATTAACCATCAAGATCAAATCTTTTTAACGAAAACGCCCAACAGGGCATTAAATTAATCACGAAACCCTAATTTGTCCAATTTTATTCCTTGTAATTAAAGATTCTACACGATGGCTCGTGATGCCACTGTCAGTTTTTAACGAACAAAGATAACCATATTAATTAACACGAAGTACCAGTGGAATTAAAAATATTACATGTAGAACACAATAATTAACAAGGATAGATGATGTATACCTTTTAGCACGCAACGGATACAATAGCACACCGCAAAAAGGTAACCGTAAACACACCGCTTCTATATACGCGTGAGTAATAAAAAGAAAAAAACCACACCCACCGCGCAAACAAATAAAGTTACCAAAGTAGAATAACCTCTAGGTGTGGCATAATATACACTACAACTACACGTCACTGAGATAGGGTGGGGGGGACGGCCAGTAGATGCTAGTCCATTCTGATTCCACGAATAAAACAACTCAACACGATGTTCTTGTTTTTGTTTTTTCGACACACGGGACTGCAATCCCACGAGATATTAGATATACAAAACACAAAAATAGAGAAATGAGACATTCAGCGTAAATGTTTATTCTATTATTCTTAATGTATTGCAGTATCGCAGATGCAGGTATATATTTTACTATGTGCATTCGATGTAAAGTATACCAAACACACACTTAAGCTAAAAGTGAACATAAAAAAATTACAACTTGCGAATTGGGGTTTTTCAGACACAGGACCCAGGTATTCGAACTAAAAAAGATCAATCCTTAAGGTGATATATTATATAAGCGTACACAACTATTTCGATATGATGAGGAATGGGATATATATATATATATAAATATATTATATATATATATATATAAAATATATATATAATATATATATATAGCCCAATACTTTTTCTTCAAGTCATACTCAAACACCTCCTTTTGTTTGCTAGAAACGACATTCGGACCCCTCCTTTATTTCTTGTTTAACCGGTCACAACCAACACCTCACGGATTTGGTTTTTCTACTAACAAGTCATTCACTTGTTAATATCTATTAATTATTAATCAAACGTCTAACGTAATAAAATTAACGACCGTTTTAATTAAATTCGTGAAACATATTAATATAAATAATAGAACGTAAACGCCCTTGTGTATACGGTGGTGCCCTCGATAGGCTCACATATTTTCCCGGCCATAAATTTATTTATGAATATGAACATACTCTAACAGTATAAGGTGCTTGATTCTATAAATCCTGATATTAGACTTACCATGTTGAACTTGGGAGTAGTGGGGTACTAGGGTAGCTTGACATCTATCTTTAGTGTAGGAATTAAACAGATTACCGCCTTTGTCACATTAAATACTTAAAAAGCATGAGAACTCTTTCAGAAAGGGTTAATAATCGGTTTAGATTATAGATTGGTCTTAAGGGTAGTTGGGGTTTAACCACTGCAAGCTTGGATGCCCTGCTCGTGTGATCGTAGGGGAATGTGGGATCGCAGAGTAAGCATAGGACAGACCTTAAATGAAAATTCGGGTCTGTCGACTTTATAACCACTAATGGAACTTATAATTGAACATTGCACAAGAAAATATAATCATAGCATTGGTAATGAAATGGTTAGGTTAGCACGCCTTTCTCCCTGATATCTTCTATCTATTTATTTTACTGTATTTACTTTTCGTAGTTCTTAAAATCAAACTTAAAACCATTTTCAAACGTGTCAATAATCAAATAAAACTATTTAACCTTAGCTCTTGGGACGACCTCGGATTTACCAAACTACTGCACTACTTACGACCGGGTTCTCTGCCCGTTAGTGCGTGTATCGGTAGTCGAGTTTTATAAATTTAAAACTTGATAAAAATATATTTAAAGAAAAATACGCATCAGGTATCGCTACTCGTAGTCGCACCCTGCATTATCTGGGAAAAGAACTTCATTTCTTCCTCAATCTCCGCAGGAGTGAGGGAAACTTTGGGTCAATTCTTCAAGAGCTTCTCTAGGTCTTCATCTGGTGATTTTATTCTTATACATCTCTGTTTTGGTGCTTTAGGGCCGCCTGTAGAAGTAGATGAAAAATTGCATTTTGGTTCTTGTGGTTTTTTATACTTATGTTGCTCGTGCTTCCTGAGCATGAATGTTCGCTGTTTTTTGTTCCATCTTGACAAATACTTGGTGAAACTCAAAAGCAATCACAAAAAAAGGAAGAGTTTCCTCTCTATTAAGACTCGAAATAAGAAATTTGAGAAGCAGACAAGTAATGAAAAAACAACATATGTAATAGATATGATGGCAACCAACACAAGGTTAGGATATAGAGTTATTAAGAAGAAGTGCAGAATCAGCGGAGGAAATAAGGTTTGCTTTCATGAGGAAATAGTGTACAAGCAAGGGGTGCTATGCAAAATGTGAACGTTGTAACGTTTCTTAACTGCTGATACATGGTTTGCCCCAGGCAACAAAACAAGAAAAGCAAGTATAGGTTTTCTAAAATGCCTTTTTTTAAGGATGCTAAGTAATTTTTTTATATCATTTAGATTTAGAAAGGTTACACATGTATCTCATGTTTACTTATTAGATAAAGTAAATGCCAATGGAACCGTACAGAACTACAAATGCAAGTTACAATGTTGTATCTTCTCAAGTTGCTGTACTAACATGTCTTTTATTTCAACTATTAACACTATTAACTTTTTGGTTATGCTTGAATGCCGTTAATATAGTATTGACATAGCATGGTAGATTGGAAATATGTAAAATGAGTTCCATCACGCATCTTTTGTTAGTGTAATATGACGCAATGCACTTCTTGATAAGCGTAAGTCTTTCGATGCAACAAAGAAGATTGGAAATATACTCGGATAATCATAATCTAGACTACCAACATGTATATTCTCAAGGGCTTGTTGTAAGTTGCAACTACTAATAAAGAGTTGGTATGTTCCTATATTGCCAAAGACATAAACCTTTTTCTTTTCTGGAGGTGGATAAAGGCATAAATTGTTCACAATGGTACACAGTGACCTTTTTTTCAGCAGGTTGGGTTATTGGTAATTTGATGATAAATTCAATTTAAAAACTGAATCTGTGAGTTATGCTGAACAACTCAAATCGAGAGGCTAAGGTATTGCTGATCCAAGAGATTTCTGGTGCGACAGGAAAGGATTAATATGCATCTTGAAGGTATCTAATGCAAACACAACCTGCTGATAAACATCATCTATATTTTAGGAATTAAAGACTCGAAGTTAACTGATCCCATAAAGATGTAGACATGTAGTCACTATGTTTTTTCTTCTATTTGTCTGTAAAAAGTTTCATTAAATCCCATTGTTGGCATATCGCTGGTGTCGCAAAGGATTTCACAGATAAAGATATAGTAAAATCACGTTCACTTAGGAGAAGAGACACGAATCAATACATCAAATACGTCGGACTACAAAATTTTGAAGACTCACAGCATGACGTTTCAGATTATAAACGAACACAACAATTTTAGACCAGTGTATTTATGCGTAAAAGGTCACTGATATGATCGAGTCTTCATACATATAGGTTTTCCCAACCAACACCTCCCTTTTTTTCATGAACTGATTTGTATTAAAACTATCCCTAGCAAGAAGATAGGGTGCTATAATGGAATGAGTACAATTTAATGTGCAATATGAAATGCAAATAGATATGAGTGACACAGAACATCCATATGACTGAAAGATGGTAATCCTTGTTACCGGACTGGTGCGGCGACTCTGAGTGCAAACATAGACGACTCTCATTACCTAAATACGTAAAATTAAGCTTCAAAAATCTTTGTGGCTCTTTTTCTAGATAAAAACTCATTTCGACGAATTAATCAGCTTATTTAAAAATTAACCTGTGGTTGGGTGCAACCGTGAAATTTCTGGAACTATCATAGATTTCAGAATTATAAACTGAATCTAGAACCATGTGAAACAGCATATGCTAGAAACACAGTGAAAAAAAATAAAGAAACTGTAAAAAATGCAGCTAGCATAAATACAGAAACTCATAAAAGCAACACAGTAAACAGAGAAACAAAGTTGCCAAAAACAGTTGTAAGCTACATAGTAGATGCTGCCATTCGTGTGTCTTGTTAGGCTACATGGAGTTTTCACAATGATCACATTTTTAGCAGAAAAGAGTACCGCCTCTCAGCGATGCTTGCTGAGATTAAAGCTCTCTTAAGAGTATACAGTGTTTTCTGCATGTAGTTATCTAAAGATCTTTAAAGCAATTAACTAATGATTGCTATTAGTCAAAATAAAGTATTATTTAAACATATTAGCAAGTAGCAACGAAGAACGCAAAATGCATACCCTAAATCTGGAATCATATCTTTCTCAGCATGGTATAATTGGTCATTTGATGACTAAAAACAATGAAACATTGTGTCTAAGATACTAAGATTCAAATCCAGGAGTGCGACATTAATATCTTAGATCACCAACCAATAGCCAAAAAGAGTCCCAAATTGGCCAGTCCATTTAATTAGAACGTATAAATTATTGTTATTCACCAGTTGGTTCAAAGACGTCAAATTGTCAAGTAAACTAAAAAAAATGAAACTCGGCTTTAAGAAAAGAAAAATACATCGATGGATGAAAGCATCTAAACAATTTGTAACATTGTCATTTCAGTAAACATGCCGAATCGAAAGTACTTTCAAATCTACGTCACATCATGCTTCGTATTAAATATACTATTAAAACAATTGCCTACAGATTAAACAAGTCTATTAGGTCAAACTAAAGTATTTTCTAAACATATTAGCAAGTAGCAACGAAGTACCAAGATACATATCCAAATCTGAAAGCATATATTTCTCGGCATAGAATATATTACATCACTAAATTTCTATAATGGAGCATCATGTCTAAGATTAAAATCGATGAATGCGACAATGATCTCT
>BQNB010062837.1:0-35918 GCA_026074375.1 Tanacetum coccineum
ACTACTAGCTAAACGAAGTCTCATGCTCTTAGCATGTTGAGTAAGTTTTCCTTTCGGTAAAACCTTCGTAAAAGGATATGCTAGATTGTCATCTGCGTGAACTTTAAGAAGGTATCTTCTATGGCAGTGTTTGGCGCCCATCTGAACCCCGGTTTATTGGCGATAAGAAGTGCGGCTGAATTATCGCAAAACATCTTAATTGGTTCGTTTATTGTTGGTACTATACCAAGCCCTAAAATAAACTTCCTAATCCAAACAGCTTCCATCTCTGCTTCTTAAGCAGCTATGTAATTCAGCTTATGTAGCAGGCTTTTAGTAGTACTTTACTTGGAGCTTTCTAGTCTACTGCGCGTCCGTTCAAAACGAAACGTATCCTGTCAGAGATTTCATATCATTTATATCGGTCTCAAATCCAGCATTGCAACATCATTCAACTCTAAGTTCAGCTTCCGGATTTCCACCATAAACCAAGAACATGTCTTAGTATTACTTAAAAACTAAAGAATGTTTTTCACAGCAGTCTAGTGAAGTTCACTTGGATTCTGTTGAAACCAGCTTGTTAAATTTTGCCCGAACGCAACATCAGGTCTAGTGCATCTAACCGTATACATAATGGATCCTACAGCCAAAGCATAAGGTACATTTTTCATGCGATTCACCTCTTTAGGCGTTTGAGCACCTTGTGATTTGTTCAAGCCAAGTCTTTCTTGCATGGGAATGGTACCACGGTTGGAATTATCCATCTTATATCTCTTTAAGATCTTATCCATGTAAGCATTTTGACTAAGTCTAATTAATCGCTTCGATCTATCTCTATAGATTTTGATTCCAAGAATAAATGCCGCTTCCCCTAAATCTTTCATAGAAAAACACTTTCCAAGATAATTCTTTACACTTTGTAAACTTGGAATGTGATTACCCATGATTATTATGTCATCAACATATAAGATGAGGAATGTAACATTACTCCCACTAGCCTTTTGATATACACATGGCTCATCAAGATTTTGATCAAAACCAAACCTTTTGATTTCCTCATCAAATATTTTATTCCAGCTTCTTAATGCTTGCTTAAGACCATAAATGGATCTTTGAAGCTTGCATACTTTTCTGGGATGTTTAAGATTAACAAAACCTTTAGGTTGTACCATATAGATGTCTTCATCAAGATAACCATTTAGGAAGGCTAATTTGACATCCATTTGCCATATCTCATAATCATAGAACGCCGATAAGCTATGAGATATCCTTAAGCTCTAATGTCGCCACGGGTGAGATCAGTTTCTTCACTAATCAAACCATATAGGTTTGGAGTAAAACCTTTGCCCACAAGACGAGCTTTATAGATGTGTATATTGCCATCCATGTCAGTCTTTTTCTTAAAAATCCACTTGCTCCCAACGGTTTTACAATTAGGAGGAAGATCGACCAAGACCCATACCATATTGTCTATCATGGATTGCATTTCCGCATTCATAGCATCGACCCACTTTTTAGATTCAGGATCTAACATAGCAGCTTTATAGTTAGCGGGTTCTCTAAGATCCCCTAAACTTGCTCCTCCACCTCTAACATTTAGTCTAAGCGTTTGGAGCCGACGTGTCCTTCGGACCTACGAATCGGAATCACTTCCTCTTGTGGTGGTTAATGGTGTTCAAAACCCTCCAACTTCTTGAGGAATGTTGCTAGTGATTTCAGAAGGTGTTGTATCTTCTTCTTCTTGAATTTCTTCAAGATCTACCGCCCTCCCACTGATTTCTTGACTTATGAGACGTTTCTCAAAGAATTCAGCATACCTTGCAACAACAATTTTGTTTTCAGGTGGGAAGTAGAAATAGTAACCCATCGTTTCCTTTGGGTATCCTTGAAGATACAATTTACGGATCTTTGTTCGATTATGTCATCAACATATAAGATGAGGAATGTAACATTACTCCCACTAGCCTTTTAATATACACATGGCTCATCAAGATTTTGAGCAAATCCAAACCTTTTGTCAACCTTCTTAGTTGGAACCATATTGAGAATGCGTGTTGCAGACTCTAGAGCATAATCCCAAAAGGATAAAGGCAGAGTTGTAAGATTCATCATAGATCGCACCATATCTAACAAAGTGCGGTTTCTCCTCTCAGACACTCCATTATGTTGTGGTGTGTATGGAGGAGTAAGCTGTTGAACAATTCCGTTAGCTTTTAGATAATCTTTAAACTCTTGGCTAATGTATTCGCCACCACGATCTGATCGTATTGCCTTAATGGTCTTCCCGAGTTGATTTTCAACTTCATTTTTAAACACTTTGAACGTTTCAAAAACCTCATGTTTATGTTTAAGAAGATAAACATAACCATAACGACTATAACCATCTGTGAATGTAATGAAGTAGCTAGCACCTTGTCTTGACACATGTCTAAGTGGACCACACACATCAGTATGTATTATTCCAAGAAGATCAGTCGCCCTTTCGGGACGATGTGGAAACGATTTCCTTGTCATAGATAAGTAGAGTCCAAATTATGTTTGGCTCTTTTAGTGCTAACATTATACATAGAATTAACATTTGGTACAAGATTATGCATATCAATTTCATAAATACCATTACTGGGAATAGCATTAAAATAAAACACATTGTTCTTAGAAACTGAAATTCCAAAATCCGTAAAACACTGGACAAATCCATTTTCTACCAAACGGTGAACTGAAACAACACCTCTAGTTATAGAAGGTGCATAATGACAATTGTCTAAACAAATCACAAGGTCATTAGTTAAAACTAAGTCAAAACTTCCAATAGCTTCTACTTGTTTCAGCTTTCTTACTCCTCCAAGACCATGTTTTGTGTTACAAATATGAGTACCACAAATAGTGTCATACACCCAGGATTTAGTAGGAAAAGAAAATAATTCTATTATGAAGACATCTGAAGAACTGGCAGTGCCAACTTGCTTCTTCTTCTTAATCAACTCAGCAAGGTAAGCAGGACAATTCCTCTTACAATGACCCACCTCTTTGCAGTAATGGCAGGTGTCATCCTTAGCTGGGTGCTCCATAGCAGTAGGCTTAGGGTTTTTAGGCTTAGGGATATAAACCTTCTTATCCTTTCCCTTTCCTTTAACCTTTATGGCCTTTTGCATTAAGCGATTTCTTATTGGATTTCTGGATTTTATCACCTTTAATCATCATTACTTGTGGTGTTTCAGCCTTTTTAGGTAAACCTTTGCATACTCAATGAGCATAGCATGTAGTTCACCAACTGTCTTCCCCATGTTATGCTTATTGTAGTGAGGCCATTCTAGATTAAACCAACACTAAGCTCTTGTGGGAGCACATAACCAAGACATTCCAGTTTCACATAATTCTTCATCTAATGACATATGGGCCAACTGGTTTTCCCTCATCCTGTTTGCAAGCATGTAAAGTTTGGATTAAATCAAATTTCTCCACTCCAGCTTGTTTTTCAAACATAGATCGAAGCTCCTAAATCATATCATAAGGATAATATAATTCAAATTGCCTATGCAATTCTGAAGACATACTTCCAAGCATAAGACAAGCCACCTCATTATGAATTATATACCGCATTCCACTGAGCAAGTTCTCGGAATCGGTAGGTGAAACAGGGCAAATAGGCTGTTTAATGACAAATAATTTCCTTTTCAACTCTCAAGTCTAACTTAAGTTGACAAAACCAGTCATTGAAATTGTTTCCAGAAATTTTAAACATCGACCTGAAAGCCGAATGGTTTATGTTTTTAGAAAGGTAGTGCCATTTACAAAACATAGTAAAGTTCAAGAATTAGTATTTTAGATAATACTTCTTGAAGAAAATTAATTACCCTTGTTTAAAAATAAACATTAATTTTCTAAGGTTAGGACCCAACCTAACATACCCCACCACATCAGTTGATCTGCTAGTGATGGTGTATTCAAAAGATAATCAATGATTGATAATTCACAACTTTTGCAATTCCTAAACCATATTGGACTTACTTTATTACCTAGTAAGCATGTTTCATCCTATCTATACCGCGTGTTAACAGGTCTAACCACAACAACGCTAAGTCGTCCAATTTTAAAACAGTAATTATGTAACACTCACCGTCTCACAGAAAAGCGTATAATTACCTTGTGATTGAAAATCTACATGTGTCTCACGCATAGGTAAAGAGCAGTCTACAAGTGTCTTTATAAATTGGATGGCAAAAACTTAGTTGAAAAAGGGTATTTTATTTGACGTGTCAAATATGTACGAAGAAGCATGCATACATCTTCGTATTATTGATTATAATAAAAACTATTACTAAATTAGCTAATATTACGATAATCACCTATTATCATCGTATCTTAAAAATACATAAATAGTGGAGAACCTAAAAAAATTGACGATTCAACATGTTTCCAAATTTAAAGAGTTATGTCTTTTTTTCAAAAAAATAACACTGTAGAGACATACCATGGTTCACGGTAACTCCAATCGAACGCACAAAGAAGCGGAGAAACAGGTCAGCGCGAAGCTTATTAAAAACCTGAATTCTTTAGGAAAATCCCTCCCCCTTCCTATCCTACGTGGTGAACTAAATATACCATACTCCTATCCTATCCTTACCTTAAACTTCTCTTATACTTGATTCTAGTGGATGAGTCATACTTCCCATGAGTCCATAGCGTCTAGTTTTAATAAAAAAAAACTTAAATTTTGGAAGCACATTATGACTATAAATTGCTAATCTAATCATGGAAGATTTTATATCGGATGTAAGCCGAATTCACTTTTGACTTTTTGCATTATATAGTCCATAATAAATCTAATTTCGATAATCATTAGTCATGTTTTATTTGTTTTTCGAAAAACCCTTTTATTTTCTCACAAGTCAAGAACTTAAAATAAAACATATAAACATCAACTAAACTAATTAACATTTATTTAAAATAACTTAACAATTAAGGCATGCAAACATTAAATATGATCCTAATTATCTAATAATTATATAATGTATTTATTCACATAAGGCTCATTCATCCAATGACTCCAGCCACACACATCGAATTAATCGATTGCGTAAGCCTTATATAAATAAATACCACATAGCACATAAATCTTTTAACTATTTTTAGGCCTCATTAATTCAATAATAAGGGTCTTCCCGAATTATTGAATCGTAGATCTTACCAATTAAGAAAATATTTAAAAAATGCGATATCTTATCATATTTAACAACAAATCCTTTATAAACAACTTAACACGATTTAAATATCTAATATCAATCCATGATACATTTGCATGAATTTATCATGTATCTTCTATTACAACGACATAACAAAAAGACGAAAAACAATTAACCAATTAATACAATCAAGTTATATATAAAATTGTCATACAACCTAGATCTCGTCTAATTAATTTTATTAATCGTCAAGATTAAATCTTTTTAACAAAAACGCCCACCGGGGCATTAAAATTAATCACGAAACCCTAAATTGTCCAATTTTATTACTTGCAATTAAAGATTCTACACGATGGCTCGTGATGCCACTGTTTGGTTTTATGACCTAATTAACAATTAATTAACACGAGTACACAGCGGAATTAAAGAATCAATGTAGAACCAATTAATATACAAGGATGAAGATGATTTACCTTTTTAGCATGAAACGATACACCGTTTAGAAGGACAAACCGTTTAAACACCAAGTCTTCTATATACGCGTGTGTAATAATGTTCACACGCATAAAACCACCAATATCTAAAGTAAGAAATCTCTCTAAAGCTTCACACATAATACGTTTCTTGAGATCTAACAAATGAAGTATGCCTAGTAGTAGTAGTGTTTTAGCAAACAGAACAACCAACCACCAACGACAAACTCAATTTTTTTTTGAATCAAATCAACACTTGAGCATAACCACCATTTGGTGAATCACGATCGAACAAGCACACCCTAAGGGTTGTTTGTTTTTTTCCGATCGCTAGAAGGGAGAAAACCAAACCCTTAAGGGTGTTGATTTTGGTCGAACACAAGGAGGGAGAGAGAGGAGAGGTTTTAGGGATTTTTCACAAAACACATATCCAATAATGAACCTCAAGTCCTCTTTATATAGCCTATACCACTGGAGTGCGCGCAGCAAGCACAAGCCCAAACCCAATTGGGTTATGGGTTCGCTCTGATCAAATCAGGAAAAGGAGGCAAACCCTCACTTTCCTTTTTACCCGTTTCACTGCATATTATGTCCCGTAATGTTAACGTATTAAACTTTTAACTAATATATATTATATTAATCGTTTTAATAAAAATTACTAATTTAAACATTATTTACGTATTAATGTGTGCGTCCCCTTAGGCTCGAATAAATAATTCGGACATATATTATTTACGATGGACATATTCCAACAGTCGATGCTTGACCAAAAATATGATGCAAGAATCAAAGACGATTACGATGCAATGTAAATAATGAAGAGGATCAAGATATATCAAATAAGTATGCATACCATTTAAAGAAGAAGATGAAAGGCTTAGTGCATCATTCTTTTGTTGATAGGTCATGACGAGGATTTCATCGTTTGTTATTTATGTTTCTAACTTAAATGGAGATGCTTTCTTGGAGTAGTTTAAACCTCTCTAAATGATGCAATTTACATTTTGTTAGTTATTGAATAGAAATATGCAAGTTGTACTTTGGTTGTTTAAAAGACAGGACGAGGCTGATGATCAAGATGCAAATTTGGTTGAAAATCTTAAAAACAATGGTGTTGTATATCCCACTCTAGATAGATCTTTACTGCCTATTCATAGGTGTGTGTATTAACCTAGTGTAATCACATCAGCTAATCACAAGAGAGACTCTTGCTAAACAAAGCTAATGTCTATGCGCGGAAATAATATGACAAAGCTCGATAGAAGAACAAGACTATTAAACTAAAAGATCCTTCTATGGATTTCTATTAATTAACAAGGAGAATTGTGTTTTTCAGATTTGTTCACTTTTCTATGGTCGTGGGTTGGGTTTCTTATATACTATTAAAACCCTAACCGCCTGTTTACACCAAAACTCGTTCAAAGAGATATTGCACTAACATTTCCTAATATAGCTCAAGCAATCCGTAACACTGAACTAAACTATAATACTAACCTAGACCAAATAACATACTACCAATACTAACTATTGTTCTACGAGCAGCACCAAATTTGTCTTGCCAGCACTAACTAATGAATTATCCTTACCAGTAGGAAACTCCTATTACCTACCATTAGGAACTTATACTCTACCAGTAGGAACTACATACCTACTAGTAGTAACTAACTATTACAATTTCCTTAAAATTCCCCCCCCCTAACCCAAATCCCTCCCCTAGAAACTTGAATTCTGACAGTATTTAACTTCAAGTTTTTCTAATAAGATCGAGAGTCAGTGGACTCTTGAGGATTGAACAACAACATCTTTAACCTAGCTGTAAACAGCAACTCTAATCTGCATGAATCTTGATAAGAACACTTGAATACTCGCTGCACGATTTCAGCTTTGAAGATGTCATTGGCAAAGCAATTAGTCTTCAAAATAACCACCTCAGCTCACAATAACAATTGGTACTCTCAAACAATTCAGGTTACAGACTATTCTCAACACATCGCCATGGTGTTTAACTCCGGGGAGAGTGAATCAAATAAAAGGTAATGAATTTATGAAGCCATTACCAAGTAGCCATTTAACTCTTGGGCTAGCTAAACCTTTGTGGAATCATGAACATCCACCCTGGTGAATAAGAAAACCATTCCAACTCCTAATCTACATGAATCATGTGAATTAGTAAATACCCTAATGATTTTTGGCAAATCATCATAGCCATAAACGGATTTACTTAAGCCATTACCACATGTAGCTGTTTGTTGGGGCTAAGGCAATCCTCGGACCACAGAAAGGTTGCTCCCATGGTGGATTGCAACCATCTCAACTAATTGGTACTGTACTCAAACATTGGCAGCTTTTATGATGACCCTAATGGTTTTAAAGCAAACCATAACATCTAATATCAAATTCCTTCTACCTAAAAGACCTGGTGATGAAACCATAGTTCAATTAATTCTAGCCTAGGAGGCTAGTAATGAGAACCATTTTAAACACTCAGCAAAAGAAGCATGGGATGTTAAAGAACCCTATAGTTTTTGAGCAAACTATAAAGCTATCAACAGATTTGAGAGTCACACCAGAGCCGTACACCCACCATGGTTGAATCAACTCTTTCTTGTCTGTGAGACATGGTGAGTTGAACACCATTTGTTGTGTGGTGGTTAACCAACACCCAAACCCTGAAAATAGTTTACTTTATAGACCATGTGTGCCTAAAACAAAAACAACTTTGCACACCAAAGACTCAAAACTTATTTGAACATATTACTAAAGCTTGTCCGTTGCCAAAATCCTTTTATCAAAACACTTGTTACTGAAATCCCAACTACCCGACTTGGTACTGAGACAGTGAAGAATGGTGTGGACCAAAAACCTCCATTGGGGTGAAAACTTGTTCTTGTAAAAGGTTAACTTGCCTTTAGTGACATACCCAAGGTTATCCATTCCAGAATAGATTTCCGCAATGGGTAAATCATCAATACCACCATCATCAGCTAATTGAAGTTGACTTCTTACTGAGTCCTCAGTAATGGTGTAGGGAGTCTCATCAATGGTAGCTAGGATAGCTAGGGGACCTAACTCAGGAGACCTGAGTGTAGCCGTTGACCAGAATTGTTTGACTAATGAATCAAAGATGATGGGGTCATTTGTGAGAGCATAATACCTATGTGGAAAGCCCTCAAAGAAGTCCAGAATCTATGAAATATCATCACTTCCATGGTATTTTAGCCAATAACCCACTTTTGTTGTGTTCATATCCCTGTATCTTAGTGCGCCCATTGATGAATATGAAAGCGAGGGTTGAGATTTTGTGCTGGTTGTTTGATCGCAATCTGTGAAGAGTTTGTTACGGAAGAAGGAGTGTATTGAATTTAATAGAGAATGATTTCAATGTCATTGGGACCGTTTGGAAATTTAGGGTTTATTAATAGAGAAAACTAACTGGAAACAGTGAGAAAACAGTAAATATCCAATTAAGATAGCGAAACCTTTGATGAAATTAAATGCCAACGAATATCTCGAAATGTAAACTTTAATTAAGGATAAAAACTCACTTTAATCTACCTAGCACAACACATAACCAGCATAAAGAAAAGTCAACCAGAAGGAAAATTAACATTACCAGTAGGAAGTGGTCAACCCGTAGGAAAATTGAAACTACCAGTAGGAACTCTGGGAACACCAAGGGGAACACTTAAACTACCAGTATGAACTCGTTGACATTGAAATAAGGCCACCTGGTCCATGTAGAGCACTAGAAAATCACTAATCCACCCTCTTGAACCATTAGTCTACAAAAGGTGAGGCCAATACACACAAGACATATACAAGAAAATGGAAAGGAAAATTAACTATCAGAAGGAACGAATTACAGACAAGCAAGAGGAACTAAAACTACCAGAAGAAAAATACAACTACTAGGAGAAACATATTGTAGCAAGAAAAACTAATTGGTAAAAAAATTTAAAAACCAACTTTTTAGAAAATTGTACAACAATAGTCCTCCCCTTGGACTCAAATCCTCCCCTCAATCAGAGCATCTATGGATTGAGCATCCCAATGTTAACCACAAGATGATTAAACCATAGTCCATCAATGCCTGGTTAACAAATCTCAGCCACATTATCATCATAGTATTTTAAATACTTAAATGAATAAGTTTCTTTTCATTAGCATCTCTTATGAAATGTGCCTATATTTCTATTTGCTAGATCCGTTGGTGAAAAACTGGGTTTTTAACTATGCAAATGGTACTTTGGTTATCAATAAAGATTTTGGTATTCATAAAGTTATACCCATAATCTAACAACTGATTTTGTATCCAGAGTACCTGACCACAACAGTTAGCAGCAGCAACATACTCAGCTTCAGTGGAAGAGGTAGCCATAATTGTTTGCTTCTTGCATTGCCATGAGATCAACCTCCTACCCAGAAACTGACATCCACCAGTTGTGGATTTCCTATCCTTGTTTGCCCTAGCATAATCACTGTCACTATAAGCTTCAAGCACAAAAGGTGACTCTCTAGGGTACCATAAGCCCAACTTAGGTTGGCCTTTAAGATACTTGAAAATCTTCTTCACTGCTTCCAAATTGGAAGTAGTAGGAGTGACTTGATTCCTTGAACAAGCACTGACTGCAAACATTATATCAGGCCTTGAAGCTGTCAAGTACATTAGTGAACCTATCATGGATCTGTACAAGTGTACATTTACAGGATTATCAGGTTCATTCTTGGACTTAGGCTTTGGAGCTTCATAGGGTGTAGTTGCAGTCCTGACACTCTCCAAATCAAACTTCTTCAGGATCTCTTGCACATACTTGTCTTGGCCGATAAAGATTCCATCAGGTCTTTGCTGAACTTGTAATCCTAGGAAGAAAATAAGTTCTCCCATAGCACTCATTTCAAATTCTCCCTTCATCAAGGCCTCAAATTCATCACACCAGGCCTTCTTTGTAGATCCAAAGATGATGTCATCCACATAAACTTGTACCAGGATGATATCTCTTTTGTGCTTCTTAAGAAAGAGAGTCTTGTCAATGGTGCCTCTTCTTTAACCATATGCTTTAGCGAAAAAGGTAGAATGGGTATCATAAATACCAAGCTCAGGTGCTTTAGTGAGTCCATATAGAGCTGACAACCTTGTGGACCTTCTTGGGAAACTTAAGGATCCATCAAATCCTTAGGTAGAGTGCCATATACACCATCCTCATCAAATGCTTCCATAAAAACAAACGCACATCTAACAACATCTATAAACCATAATATCCCATGTAAGAGGTAAAATGCTAAAAACAACTGATTGCCTCAATCTTGCAACTGGAGCAAAAGACACTCCATCATATATCGGAATTCCCACCTCCTGTTTGTGTCCTTGAGCTACAAGTACAAGCCTTGATTCTGACAATACAATCCCCTAGGCAATCTCCTATGTTTTGGAGTATACCATTTAGTCCCAATAGCATATTTACCTTCAGGAAAATCAATAAGAATCCATACATTTTGAAACTTGAACTGTTGCATTTATGCCTGCATAGCATCAACCCAGCTTGGATCTTCAAGAGCCTGAGCTACATTTCTTGGTTCAACTTGAGAAAGAAAACAAGCAAACAGACAATGCTAAAAGTCTGTGTGATTATTTCTTTGTTGATCCTGAATATAACCGAGGAAAGTAGTTTCACCAGTAGTTTTCTTGTGAACCTGACTTCTTGTTTGAACAGATGAATTTGGTTCCCTAATAATTAGAGATTGAGGATGTATATATGATGCCGCTTATTGCCACATGTGATTGTCTTCCACATTTGATTCTAAATTGTTTAGTATCAGCACCAAACTATCAACATAGGGATTAGGAGAGAAAAATACCGGGTGAGGTTACATTATTTCCAAGGTCTGATGGACTGGAGAATCGAGTTATAGGCTTAGCATCAGAGAATGAGTCAGTTGGTGTTAGGATCACATAAATGGACCCGAACAAAGAAGCTTCGGTCACTCGAAGATACAAGATAAAAGTCTAGCTAGTTAGTTGATTAATTAATTAATGTTTATTAATGTAATTGGGCTGACAAAGAAAAAGCCTGAAAAGCCCAACAAAAGCCTAGAATGGGCATAACCTTGTTAGTATAAATACACCTAGTTTAGTCAAAAATTAGGTTAGAGATTAGAGACATTATAGATAACATTTTAGCTAGTCATTATTTGGAGGGTTTCTAGCCACCACATAGGTTTTCTCAAATCATTCAATAAAGTTCTTATTTTAATGCAACTTGATCTCTACACTTCATTGTTAAGGTTTCGTATGAATGATCATGGAACCTACAAATGGTATCAAGAGCCTACAGATTGATGTATGATTTGTTTTGTGTTCTTTTTCTTTGATATCGAAAAAAAAGGGGGTTTCCGAAATTTTTTTTGTGTTTGATTAATTGTTTGTTTTGATTTTTGGTTCATAGATGGTTTGTGTTTACAATGATATCATAAAAAACATCTAGTGATTTTTTTTCCTTTTGATTCGTGTTATTTAAACAACAAAAAAAAGAGTCGATTTTTTTGTTTAAGGATCGAACGAGTTCATGTCGTCACGCACCGAACGAGTGTAGTCTTAAGAGGATCGAACAAGAAGGTGCAACCGAACAAGAGGATCGAACGAGTTTATTCTTAGTGGATCGAACTAAGGAACGAACAAGAGGACCGAACGAAGGGAAAACAAGGATAATCGAACCAGTGTCCATCTTCTAGGATCGAACAAGCATCGAACAAGACGATCGAACGAAAGGATCGATCTAGACGATCGAACGAGTGGAAAACAAAAGGATCGAACTAGATTTCACTTAAAGGACCGAACAGAGCTTATCTCAAACTCGAACGTATGGCATTCAAGGTACAACCGATCGAACCAAACTCCTTTGAGGATCGAACTAGGAGGATCGAACTAGCAAAACCTTCAAGGACCGAATTAGCAAATCCTTTGAGGACCGAACTAGTTTATACTTTGTGCACCGAACGAGCTCGATTTCTCTAGGATCGAACGAGTTGACTTTCGTTGAACCGAACGAGCTCATTTTCGCTAGGATCGAACGAGTTGATGTTTTAAGGACCGAACGAGCCTTAAGCCACAAGAATCGAACGAGTGTTTTCTTGGTCAACCGAACTAGATAACCGAATAAACTATCCCTCTTTAACCGAACTAAATAATCAAACAACAACAAAAACATAAACACAAATCAAACAAATCAACAATCACTTGCGATCCGTTCATTCATACTTAAATTAAAAATGAGATCCAATGAAGAAACAAATGCAGCGGGTACCGATACTCGTCCACCTATGTTGGTTGAAAGTGACTACGATTCTTGGAAGATTCGTATACACAGGTACATTCGAGGCAAACCCTATGGCAAGCTGATATGGAAATCCATTTAAATGAGCCAACACCTCACCAACTATGATCACTGATCCTCCAGCTACTTGATTTCTAACAGTTTGCCCGCACCAGGAAGAAACTTGATTCCGAATTCAGTGAAGATGAAAACAAACTTGAGATGCTGATACTCAAGCTGAAATCATTCTTAGTCAAGGTTCCTTCCCAGAACTACATCATCCCACAAAAAACCCAACCTCACAGCAAACAAGCACTAGCAAAGTGAGATTAGTATAATGTGGAGATTGCTTATGTAAGGAACAGTAGACTATTCAACAAAGGAAGGAAGATCTGTTGATGAGTACGACGCTTTTGTCTATTGGAAACGAATCAATTCATGGAATACTTTGTGCGTTTCCACAAGCTTTAAAGATATGAAGATTACTTCAGCTCAACATTCTAACTCATCAGATGAACACCAAGTTTGTCAACAACCTTTCGGCCTATTTGGAGTAAGTATGTGACTAATGTCAAACAGAACATGGATATCTCAACCACACCTTATGTTCAGATCTATACTCATCAAAGCCTCCGAGGCCTCATGCCAAAAGACGCTCAATAAACAGGAGCATCTACAAGTAAATGTTGATTTCCCTGGCCGTATGTTGCTCACACCAACATACTGCAACCTGCTACTTTCATTTCCCTCAACTCCTAGTCCTCAACCTGACTGCTCAGTCATCCGAATGACCATTGATGGCCACTATGACACAGAGATTGCTAATCCTTTCAATGGGGTTTCCAAAAGCATATTCCAACCCACTCAAACAACCAGCGTCCGGTACTACCTCCAACTCAAGACTCATGCTAGGTCATGATGTTCACATTGTTACAGAACCAGTTCAGAGGAAGGTTCCAGTTAATGATGTGTGAATACAGGTGCCTCGAGGCAAGAAGGTGATATGTTAACAACTGCAGAGGAGAAGGACATGTTGCTAGGCAGTGTAATAGAACCCAAGGAGAAAGATGGACTTCTCAGTACTTCAAAGATAAAGCGTTTACAGATGGAAGCAAAAGAGAAAGGAGATGTGTTTAGTATGCGGACGGAGCTAATGCATTCCTCACTGATTGGAATGCTCCGCACCTTATGATCAACCTCAGGCACTTGACTAACAACTAACATGTTTCTCAAGCCAATCATCGAGTATGGCATATGAATCAGTACGTGTAATGTAAGGCCCAATGCGCAGGTCGCTTTCATGGCCAACTTGTCGCCACAATGCAACCAACAATCCAGTCAAAGAGGTACACTCTAATGACAATCACATCTTTGATACATGTGGATTATTACGTTGAGTCAGGAGAATCACCATGAAGAACATTTATACTCCGATGCTGAGAGACTGTAGATGAGACAATACGATCCAGTAATCAACCAGTATCTTCAAGACACCGAAGCCAAAAATGTGCCGATACTGAGGTATCTCTGACACAACTGATAAAGATTTCAATGGATTGCATCTTAGACTGACTTGCAAAGCCCAACTAGAACGACATGCTAAGTTAACCAAGAAAAAATGTTTGGAAATCGAGACCTTAAACCAATGAGCTTACTCAATGTAAAGCAAGAAATATGTCGTCTAATACCCACAAGGTCAAACTTGATCTTGAAAACAAAGTTAGACAGGAACAAGCCCTAGTGATTCAGCGTAATAAGCGTAACGCTGAACTTGTGCAAGAAAACGATTTGCTTAAATCCACTCTTTCAGGAAAAGAAAAATCAATTGCATTTTTACAATCTGAAAAGGAAAAGATTTTATCTGAGAAAAAGGAACTAGCAGATAGTTATCTGTATTAAATAAGTTTGTTTTAAAAAATGCAACAAAGTTTTGCAAGAGAAATGTTTGTTAAAGATTTAACATGCCCACACAAACTATTCCCATGCTTTCAAAGAAACCAAAAAGGGCAACCAATGACTTGCACAAGGACATCCTAGGCACTCGCAACCCAGGTCTAGGTTATATGGCCAAGCGTGCTCAACCTGTTTTGTATGATGCTGATACCCTTTTGCATCCCAATCACCACCCTGTTAGTATATGGGATAGTGAAGAGGTCTTGGTTCACCAAGTTGTTACTATGAAACAGATCATAGAACGAATAAACCAGGCATGTTCGACCCCGCAAACCCGAGAACCCCCCTTCTATCCAAGCTTAATGCCCTTAATTCGTTCCTCAGAAGGAACTATCTGGAGATCAGGCGTATTGGCTTTCTGCCAACGAAATTGCTAGTCAAGCTAGTAAATCAGCCACGCCTGCTACCCCTTTTGTTCATAAAAGTCGACCTCCAAGTCAAGTTCTGGCCAGTCTTCAAAAAGTTAATGCTGTTTTTCATCAATTTGAAGGTATCATAAAAGAAAGAACAAATCACAAAAAACAGCTATGTATTCTGAATGGTGTTATGATTATGCAAAACAGTTTGTTGAACAACAACTGGTACCATTTTACGACCATTTCAAAAAACATATCCAAGCTGCTAATGATACATTTTTCAAAGAGGTAAAAGAATTTGAACAGATTTTTGATGAATTGGAGGCGGAGTATGAACAATGTGTTCTTGATAACAAGTACTGTCCATAAGAGAAGAAACATCTTTTAATCAAAATGATGGCTTAATGCTGTGTTCTTTAGAAAAGAGATATATGCTCTATTGTGCTTACTTCTGAATTTAGTGCCCCTAGTACGAATTGCCTTTGCAAAGATCTTAGATCTGCATGCGATGGGGAACACACTAAAGTTCTTGAACTTGAAGCTGAGATTTCAAAACAGAAACAGCTGGTCATTGTATCTGAGAAACGTAACTCTCATTTACAAAAGACCCATATTGATTTACAACTTAAATTTCAAAACTATAAACAGTGCATAGACACTTTCAACGTGGCTCCAAGCAATTTTGAAATTAACAAGTTAAGACAACAACTTCAAGGGAAAGATGACACTATCAGGAATTTAGATGCTCAGATCAGCATCATGAAGGTGTTGAATGTAGGTACCACTGAAGGTAGTTGTGACCAACAGGCATTAGAATCTGACAGAATTCAGTTGCAAGATACGATTACCTCCCTTAGGATTCAGCTAGATGGCCTTAAGGTAGAAAACGTGAGTCTGAAAAGACGGTATGATGAACTGTCAAAGGCGAATACTCACTCACGTACTGCGTACACAGCAAAAGCTAAGTGCTTAACTACACAACCATACAAGCTGCAAGCCCAAGTGACAGTTAAAAAAAAAAAAAAAAAAAAACAAGTAGTGGACCTTCAACCTCTGAGACACCCAAAGTGCTTGCTCCTGGAATGTACAACTTAGGTTCTAAGTATATTCCACCACCCAAACGTGCTAACTGGGTCAAACCAACCCTGTTACCTAAGAAGAGGCAAGTAACTTTTAGTGAACCCCCCAGACCTTCACTCAAACCAACCCCGTTACCTAAGAAGAGGCAAGTAACTTTTAGTGAACCCCCCAGACCTTCACTCAAACCAACTCAAAAAACTGTAGTGCATCCTAATAAGCAAACTAACGTGTGTGTGCCTATGATCTAAGAGTAAAAACCTACTTCTGGAGCTAGCAAAACTGTGCCTAAGAAAGCCCCCGCCCTCGGAATCACAGTTCCTTTGTCCGCAAGAAGTGCGAATGCGAGGAAGTAGAAGCACCCCTAGGACATAAATAAACAGAATCGTGTTGATATCTAATTCCTTGTTAAAACATTCTGTTTCTGTTTTCAAACTTGAACCAATGTTTGTGGTGGCATGTAACATAATCATTTGGTTTTGCTAATCATAATGATTTGTTTGGTTTAATGTGTGATGTGTTCTGTGATGTTAAACCCCACCAGACTAAGCGTTTTAAAACGCCAACCAAGAAAGAATGGAAACCAATTAAGAGAGTCTGGAAACCAATTAGCAAACCAGGTTCCTAATAGCAAGCCTCAGTGGAAGCCCACTGGCAGGCAATTCTCATTGTTTGAGAAGTATCCTTTAACTAGGAATCATGGAATCTACTGATATGCCAATAAGAACTTACCCCCGAAGTGCTATTCTAGTCCCCAAACTAACTATGGTCTCTAGGTTACTGATCATAAACTTAGTAATCGACAGCAGGTTTCCAAAGGGATCTCTGGTAATTTTTGATTGTTTACACTAACCGAACCCTAACAGGGCATCCTAGTAACCGTAAATGTTTGTGTTATCCGGGCAGGTAGTACAAATTGTTCTATGGTATCTAGGATTTTTGGATGCTCAAGACAAATGACCGTGATCGTGCACGTCTTATCAACCTTACTAGAAATGATCAGTGGTACAGGTTAGATTTGGCAACGATGAAATGCAAATCATATCGTTGGCTATTGTGATTATAAACGGTTAACACTACATCTCTCGCGCTATTATGTTTAAGACTCAAGCACAACCCTATTCTCAGTCGACGTGTTTTGTAGATGGAGGCTTAGAAGTTTCATTCCGGCCCCCCCCTCAGCATTCATGGTCACAGTCCCACCTATATATGGTGAGATCTACTCAAAGGTTTTCCCGACAACCAACCTGTACTCTATCTCACTGAAGATATGATGTCCGCTCACAGTTTGATCTTGCTACAAAAGCCTCTCCACGAAGTCATGGTTATGGCATCGTCGGTTGAATCAACTGAATTTCGGGACATTCAAAGTCAAGGATTACCCATGCTGAAAATATGACAAAGACCATTTGTGTCCATCTTGTCAGCTAGGTAAAAGTAAGAAAGCATCACATCCACTAAAGACGGAAAACACCAATACTGAAGTTCTCCATACTCTACATATGGACCTCTGCGGACCAATGAGAACAGAAAGTATCAACGGAAAGAAGTATGTTTTGGTGATAGTGGATGATTACACCAGATTTGGATGGGTAAGATTTCTTACGACAAAGGAAGAAACTCTCAAGTGATATGAGAAGTTATTGTGAAGACGTCCCAACGAGCCCTTAATGCAACTGTTCGCTTCGTCAGAACAGATAATGGAACGGAGTTTGTGAATAAGACACTCGACGGATGGTTTGAGAGTGTTGGTATTTCTCATGAAACAAGCGTACCTCGGTCTCCACAACAGAACGGCGTTGTCGAAAGACGGAACCGAACTCTTATGGAAGCTGCTCGGTAACTATCACATCTTTTGCGTAAAGCTCCACTGCATCCTATGGTCTGAAGCTGTAGTCCACGCGTGTTTATACTCAATAATCGATCTCTTGTAGCACACGCTTCTGGAAAGACCTATTATTAACTGCTGAAGGGAAAGAAACCTAATCTACAGTACTTCGAGTATTTGGATCCCTGTGCTATCCTACCAAACGACTACGATGACGTTGGTAAACTCAAGGCGAAAGCAGATATAGGTATATTTGTTGGCTATGCACCCACCAAGAAGGCGTACCGAGATTCGACTAACAAAAGAATCGCGCAAGATCAGGAAACCGTTCATGTTGCTTTGAATGAACTTACCGAAGGATTGACGTCCGTTCAAACCAGACTCAGCCGCCCCCTCACAAATTACTTCTGTTCTGTGCCAAACAGTACAGAACTCGAACTTACTGCTTTACAGTCAGGACGCAGCCGTTCTGCACTAGTAAAAGACCCAGAACCACCAAGTGTCCCTCCTACAAAGAAACAGGTAGACGATTTGTTTCAATGGTTTGATGATGATGAGGCTGTTCCGATACCTCTGGTTGTTCCAACAACTCCGGTTAATGTTCCTGCTGCCCCGGCACCCGAGATTGCCAATGGTTCACCTTCCACAACAGTTATCTCAGAAGGCGGTCCTGCAGTTACTGAAAGCCTCTTACCTCATCAAATACCTCTACCAGACACTAGTGATTCTGATGATGAAACACTGTTCGATCATGTTGACAGTAATGTGTTTGACACCCATAATGCTCCTGAAACCGCTTCAGAAGCATCTTCCTCCAACTCTGTCAATATCGATGTTACTCCCAACAACCAATTACCTCACGTGCAAAAGTGGACTCAAGCACATCCGCTTGAAAACATTATTGGGGATAAAGACCGTCTCTACCAGGAAACAGCTAGAAACCGACGCAATGTGGTGTTTCTTCAATGAATTCTTAACTCATGTTGAACCAAAGACTTACAAGCAAGCCTTAGAGCACTCGTGCTGGATTGAGGCTATGCAGGAAGAAATTCATGAGTTTGAACGTCTAGATGTATGGATACTTGTACCCTGTCCAGATAATATTCTTATCATCCCGCTCAAATGGATTTTCAAAATTAAGTTGGATGAATATGGAGACGTCTTGAAGAACAAAGCTCGGTTAGTGGCGAAAGGTTATCGTCAGGAAGCTGGTATTGATTTTGAAGAATCATTTGCTCCAGTTGCTAGATTAGAAGCGATCAGACTCTTCATTGCTCACGCAGCGAGTATGAACATGGTCATCTTCCAGATGGACGTGAAAACCGCCTTCCTCAACGGCGAACTGAATGAAGTTGTCTATGTTAGTCAACCAGAAGGATTTGTAGATCCAGAGCATCCATCGCATGTGTACCGACTCAAGAAAGCTCTTTATGGACTTAAACAAGCTCCACGTGCGTGGTATGACAAGCTATCAGCGTTTCTAATCAAGTCAGGATTTACAAAAGGCGTGGTCGATCCTACACTCTTCACGAGAAAAACAGGCTAAGCCTACTGAAATGCACCTTACTGCTATAAAGCGGATCTTTCGATACCTAAAAGGAACCATTAACATGGGTCTGTGGTATCCGAAGGACTCCGGCTTTGAACTAAAAGCTTTTGCAGATGCTGACTATGCAGGATGTCATGACACACGGAGAAGTACTTCTGGTTCAGCTCAATTTCTTGGACATCGACTTGTTAGCTGGTCATCCAAAAAGCAGAAAAGTACTGCCATCTCCACTACGGAAGCTGAATACATCGCCCTATCAGGATGCTGTGCTCAAATCCTCTGGATGCGCTCTCAACTACGAGACTATGGATTTGCGTTCAACAAAATTCCGATGTATTGTGACAATCAAAGTGCTATTGCTCTATGCTGTAATAGTGTTCAACACTCGCGCTCCAAGCACATTGATATCCGTCACCACTTCATCAAAGAGCAGGTTGAAAGGAAAGTTGTTGAGTTGTATTTCGTGGAGACAAAATACCAACTGGCTGACATTTTTACGAAGGCATTACCGAGAGAGCGCTTCGCCACACTACTCCCACTGCTTGGAGTTAAACAAATGTCACCAGAGACTCTGAAGGAACTACAGGATGAGTCTGTCTCCGAGTAACCAAGTGTTTCACATTGTATCATGTATATTTAAAAAAAATAAAAAATTATTAGTTTTAGTAGAATGGCTTTCTGTTACTTACCGGAATGTAACCCGGTCCTATCCCAGAGATTTAATTGTACTTCAGTGCATTATTTCTTCCACAGACAAAAGTTGTCTCGCCACGACCATTTTTTCTCATAAAAACAACTTGTTTTATCAAACATGTTCGTGTTAACCAGATCAAACATTGACAACGGTCTTGTTGAGGGGAGAATCATTCATCCTAAACAGTTGTTGCAGGTCAAAAGGACGACACTGTTGCTGATTCTATGATGCAAGTTTGACACGACCAACCGCTTACAACTTCAAGACAGATTGCTAGTATCATTCCTGTCTAGGTAGTCTAAAGGTCTTGTTTCCAATTGCTCACTTGATATATGTGCTATTTAACCTCACCTCATACTTTGAGGGGATATGATACATTTTTAAGTTTCCATCCTAGATCAAAACCATTCACAGTTTCATACTTTTTGATCGGGGAGAGAAAGGGGACATAAAACAAGTAAAACGATAATTAAATGATTCGATTGATTCTAGAATGCTAAGATCCTATCCACGCATTGTACTAAACATCTTTCGATATCAATCGACGCACATGAGTAGGCGGTAGCAAAGTGTTAATATGAACAAAAAATGTCAAGGTACCAAAAGTTTGTGTAATACACAAGTATCTTGATAAATGGACAAAGAATACTTTTGTTTCATGTTCTGTGAAAGTGATCTTATGGAAATGCTGAGAAAGAGATTTGTACCACCAGGTATTCTATGAATGCTCATTGCCTGGTCCAATCGGAACTGCGCCACCAGTGAAGTAGGGATTTCCATAAATGTACTTGTACAAGTTTGGATTTCCCAGGCATTCATATCTTTATCGGGAATTATTACAAAACATCATCAGAAGCAAACTTATTTTAAACTTATCGTTGTGCCCCAAACAAATTTTATTAAGCACGATCGAATGTTATTTTCCAAATCAAGTTTGCCACAGGCCCTTACTACGGTACTTAATTGTATTAAAAGTAAAAGGGGGGAACCTGAAAAGGACTTGTACGTATAGTTCAAGCAGATAGTAACTGTACTAGACTCCACATCTTTACCATTCTATTAGTAGAAATACTTATATGTGTTAGTCTTCGGAACATCTGTATTAGAGAACAGGCGAACATTAGGGAATCTGATACTTAGGTATTAGAGGAACTAGCTTGTCACGTGCCAGGTAAAACCTGTCAAGAAGGTTCTATAATTGAATCCTTCTGATCACATCTGCAGTATTCATACAGAATCATGTTCCCTCACGGAATCCACAGAGGTTAACCGTAACCGACCAGAATTGAGTACGTCTATACTCGTTCCCTTCAAAAATATAAAAACCTTTGTGTGTCACAAAATGTTTTTCTAGAACACATTAAGTGGATTTACATAACAAAAATGTTTTTGTTGGTGACTAAATTGTTATATCATAGGCGAATGACGACCAAAGTGTTCCGATGCAAGGACACATGCTCATATCCATATACCACAGTATCTGAAGTAATCAAGAAAGTTTTCAACAAGGCTTCGCACAATCACTGAGAATCAATGACTTCTTCAATTCTAAAAGTTACAATGATTGGAAGAAGAGACAATCATCAAAGCTTCAAAGTTTCAACAGATATGAGCATGTGAGTCTAAAGAACAGCGATGGTAAAGACAAAAGTGAAAGAATATCACTAAGTAATTCAAGCAGGAAAGCTTAAACAAATCAAAGATCAAGATCAAAGTAATCACATCAAGTCTGAAGATCCTGATCAGGTGGTAAAGAAGAATTACCGAAGCACAACAAGTGAATATCCCATCAACAATGAGCTAAAGAGACAAGGACGAGTGAGCTTCTCATGACCTCATCTAGGGGGAGATTGTTAGGATCACATAAATGGACCCAAACAAAGAAGCCTCGGTCACTCGAAGTTACAAGACAAAAGTCTAGCTCGAAAGTCAATGTTAATTAATGTTTATTATGTATACGGGCCAAGATGTAAAAAGCCCAAAAAGAAAGCCCTCAAAGGCAAATCCTTATTAGTATAAATACACCTAGTCTTAGTCAAAATTAGGTTAGCTTCTCCATTATTTATTTTTCATCTTAAGGGTTTGTAGCAACTTTTTGTTTCTTTCAATCAAAAGTTCTTCATTGTTTAAATCTTTTGTGCCATTGATCTTGTGCTTAATACATGGAATGATCTAGGGATCCTACAGATTGTGCCCATAGCAGAACACCCTAGGAATTCTAGGAGTTTTTCTGACTCCAAATATTTTGTTTGCTCGACATGTTAGAAATGTGTCTTTAATGCAAATCATGATTCTTATGTAACAAAATTCCTAAAAGAGGTCAACTCGCGTGCTAAGTTTCCATTCAAAAAGACAACGAACAGAAACAAACCCGTAGAGCAAACAAGTGTTGCAAAGAAACCAGAAAGGCAGATCCCAAAAGGACATAGGTTTTCAATCAAAAAGACTTCCATTATGCATGAGAAAACAATGACTCCTAGATCTTATCTTAGGTGGCAACCGACGGGTAAAATTTTAAAGATAATTGGTCTTAGGTGGGTTCCTACTGGAAAGATATTCACATCTAGCACAACCAAGGTTGACCATGAACCTACAAATGGTTTAAATGCAGATATCACTAACCAATATGAATGCGAACAAACTCTTGATGTCAGTGCAGGTACTCTTAACTTAAGTGCATGTACATCTTTCAATCCTAAAAAGGAAGGACTTAGAGTTTGGTTGCTGAAAAGACTGATATCTCAGAAACCAGGGCTTCAAGGAATTTTGTTCTGATGAACAAACAATGACTTCTGATCATAACAGTTCAGAACTCGGAATTCACGACCACAACAATGAACCATCCAGTTCAAAGCTGGTTCTAAAAGTTGTTCCTCCAGCAGACAAGACAGCTACATTACGACAAGAGTTGGAATTACTATTCTACCATCACATAACAATGCTGAGGTCAACATGTAAATATTTTTGATAAAAACAAATACAAAAATATAAAATTTCAAAAAGAAAATAGAAAATCAAAAAAATCAGAAAATGTTTCACAAAAAGAATCTTCTCGACATGTCTCTTGGAATCGAAAGCAAAAACCCTAAAAAACCTTCCCGGGTCGTTTCCCGACGAGGCGTGAATTTGAGAATCGAGAGTCAGTTTGGGAATGTGCTTGAATAATAAAAATTTAGGATTTGATTTCTAAAACTACAGGAAAAAGAAAATAATAGGCATTCTAAACTAAAAACGTAAGCATCTATGAAATTAAAAACGTTAAACGAGAACCTAAAAACGCGTCTAAAAACTATGTCAAAAATTAACCCTACAACTAATTTTTTATATGTAAACCTAGAAAACATAAAAAGAAAATTTTGTAAAAAAGAATTTCATTTTTGTATTTTTATGATTTTTCTAAGTTTTAAATGAAAATAAATAATTAAAAATAACAAATTTAATCCTAAAAATCCTAAAAAATTAAAAAAAGTCCTAAATTAAGTACTGGTCCTAAGAAAAATAAAAGCCCCAAAAGAGCTTATCAAATAAGCTGTGAAGTAAGCCTAAAACAGCTTATAGGCTTATTAGACTAAAAAGCTGTTAAATAAATAATAAAAGAGAGTAATAACGAATTGGAACACTAGCCAGTTGTTTAGTGGTTGGGTGTAAAATGTTGGTCGAATCTGTAGGTCTCGGGTTCCGAGCTTATGCTTACACCTCCCTATACCTCCTTAATTCACCCAACATTCTTTTTGGAAAAACCTTTTAAAGCAAAAGATGTTAAAGTGCTAAAAATAAGCACTTATCAAACTTGGAATTATATTTGAAAAGTTCTAAATACGCCCGAATTTAAGCTTAAAAGAATACAAGTGCTAATCTTAAACTAGCAATTACTTTTTCAAAACAGATCTTAAGCCTTTTTAAAAAGCAAAATAACTACCTTAGACCTACAATATAAGATGCCCATACTTACAACATTGTAAAGATAAGCCTGAAACACTACTGATTTAACCATAAAAACAAAACAAAAATAGATAAAGCACAAGAACTTAAATGATCCTAAATCTATCCTCAGAAAGCCCTTTTTTTTGCTATAAGGCAAAAATGCTATTTGCACCCCACTCATAACTCACGAAAAAAAGAGCTATTAGGTTATAAAAACTCAAAACAGGTTGAGACTAGCTGATAATGAGCTTATGCTCAAAATTTCAAACTTTGAAACAAACTTTAACTAATCTAAATTTGGTTTTCTAAGTGAACAAAAACTGACCCATATTCTAAAAAACTTAACTGATTTTACCCATTTTCATTTTAAACAATGAAACAGTATTTGACTTCAAAATACTAGATTATACATCAGAAATATCATATATTAGAAACTTAAAAACTCAACATAACAACCTTTAAACTCAAAATCAAAACTAGAAGAGATTAAGAACTAAAAACCTTAACAGTTTGTAAAATTCACTTATAAAAACATGAAAACTTCTTAATACTTGAGTCCAACTTCGCTAAACTTGATCCAAAACATATTTATGGAGATTCTAAACTTGTTTTAAGTAACAAAAGAGCTTACACAGGTTTTATTCATGAAAAGCATACTTATACCAAACACTCCTTTTGTTATCCCAAGACTTATCCCATATCACAACAATAAGCAATGCCAATAAGCAAGATTGAGTAGAAAATAAGCTAGGATGTAGAGAGAGAAACTAAAGAGAGAAAACAAGAGAGAAAGATTAGATTTAGATGAAAGAGTAGGATGAGAGGTTTTACACACACACATAAACTATGCAAATGAAAACCAACACCCTCTCCATGTATGGAGAGGGTCTATTTATACCCACTAAAAAGCCAATAGTGAGGCATATAGGGCTTTGTAATGGGCCGGGCTTTGGCTTTGTTGGGCTTTGGGCCGTAACTTAGACATTACTAAGCTTAAAGTCAATCCCCGTTAAACCCGACTAACCTATTATAAATAGAAGACCTAGTTGACTTAACTAAGACCGATGACATCTTGATTTGACTTAATAAAAATAAGGCCTAAGACAATCACCCCCATTGTTGAGGTCATCTTCATCAAGCTCCTTCATACCACCGATGACATTCTTGTAGAGTTTGCTTTGTTTTATCATGTCTCCCCTGACGTTGAAGATCGCGTAGTAAACTTTTGACGTTTATCTTTGCTTGTTTTTAGTCTGTGGCTTGGTTGTAAACGGCTTTGTTCATTCAGCTTTATGTTCTTAACTTGAGCCTTATCTTTTGGAACTTTGAGTTCTGAGATCATTATCTCATCCAACTCCTTGACTTGAACATCTTGATTTGACATCCTTGATCAATTGGTACTCTGATAAACATGCTCATACTTGTTACATTCGTCTTGTTTGACATATATTATCATAGTCTAACAATCTTCGCCAAAATATGATTCTTCTAATTGACTTTGAGGCTCTTTGATGATGGGGAAGTTTAGAATCAACATCGTGATGTTGAAACGATTGACTTTGAAAGCTTTGTTTGAGTATGAGCATGTGGTTAAAAGAATCGCGACTTCAACTGGAATGAGGCTGCAACACCGTCGTCCTATATCCTGCAATAAAACAGTAGCAGATAAAAGATGAAATATGTCTTTTCATTCATCTTGACTTTAGAGTTTGCAGTAACCTCCGGTTGTCCGTTTTAATAGTATAATACTATACATGTGATCCAGTAGATTCCAAAAGAATTTCTTGACAAAACAGGTTCCAAGCTCAAAGCATAGGATCTTCTAAAACAGATGTATTAGATTCACCAGCTTTTTGGCTAGTTCTTGATTACCTACCTGAGCGTCTCCAAAGCAGACAACACAGAAGAGTGAATCAATAGTTACGGAATCTTCTGATTTAGTCGTCAATTCACTTTACTGACCAAAATTGGATATCCCAAATATCACAAGCTCAATTCATAAGAATCTTGCAAGTCACCTACCAAGACTTTTTTGATGTTGGCTCAACAGGATTTCTATCTTCATCTGTGAATACTTAAGTATCACTCGGATGTTCTAGGCAAGATCAAGGATAATGTGTAGGACGCTTTTGTTACAACTTGTAAACTTTATGGTGTTAACAATGTATTTTTGAACATTGTTCCTAATGAAATTTTATGATTTGATCTCTTCTTGCTCTAGACGCGATTTGTGCACTTTTGAAAATAAAGACTTTGGTTTTAAGTAATCGGGATGGCTGGGGTAGATGCCACCTACTCAATATCAACAATCTCGATGAGATGTCAATCAGATAACGTGTGTATCTTTGTGACGAAATAAGACAAATTTCTTTTGAGAGAAACCCGAATTGCTGGAAGGGTTATGCATTGCATCAACTGTGTCCATGACGACTTTCTTAAATAACAACAATCTCATTGTGATTTTGGATAGAATTATGTATTGACATCAGGTTTCTTCTGCCTAAGTTGTTTGGTAAGGGCTTCTTCTTATCACCCTTTTATCGCATACTTTTCTTTTTAATTCCTCAACCCCTATCAATGCTTACCAGACTTCATTAGCTAACCCCTTTTGTGATTGATTCCAGTGTTAGCTCAATCTAGTCGACAATTCTCCCTATTTCACATTCACCCAATCATACCTAAGGACTGCTATTTCTATCTATTGACCTGCCTTGGTGATCCTCCGTTCTGGTTGGATCGTAGACTATTTCTAACCTAACCACCTATGACTTTAGAATCGTCGTGAAATAAAATAATGTTGTTTGGGTATGAGATCGAAACCATAAAACCATTTTTTGACTTGTTATTTTCAAATACCTCCCCTACACATGTCTCCGAGATTCAAAATTATTTGCACATGAAGAAAGAGTTTGCACTTAGAGTCTAAAGATCACCAATTCTTCTATGATCATATTTTAATAACATTTCTCCCATATTATAAAATAAAAAGACACATAGATTTTGAAATACCAATTGAGTAAAATTTTACATGAAAATTTCCATAAGGAGAAAAAATTTATACACGATATGCATGAAACAGTTCCGATAGCTCCCCTTCAACATATATGTGGGATACTAATATTTATTAAAACTTGACATTGGAATGAAAAATTGATATGACACCACAAAATGTTGAAGACGACGTGAGATGCCTTAGTGAACAATGTATATTATTAATTGATGATGGGATTTACAGATTTGAAGATTACAAAACCTATTAGACGAAATGAAGAAAGAAGAAACAATGAAGGACCAAATATGTAATTGTTTAGTTAGCTTAGATAGTAAGCTAGGGTTTGGTTGTAAACCCTAGCCACCTCTATTATATAAAGAGGGTTTTAGTTAGGTTAGCACTCACCAATTCCAGAAAAATGTAAACCAAAGGTGTGAGTGAGTTAGCTAGGCGTCAAGCCTATAAGGCGCCTAGGCTTTTAGTATTTCTTATTAGTAGTCTTATGAATAAGAAAACCTTGTTCATAACAATGATTGTGTTCTTAATTATTCCGCTACGTGTTTGTTAATCGTTGTTTTTATATCCTATGGTTTCTCAGTTGGTATCAGAGCAGGTTGCTCGTGATATCTAGGATCGTTCAAGGTTTTATAGTCGAAGAATAAAGAAGAAACCTAAAATTCGTATATGGTTTCTTAGTTCGTATTTTTCTGGGCAGCCATAGGAAAACGGTCATAACTCATTCGTTAACCGTTGGATCGTCACGAAATATTATATGGAGGTTCTACACACATATATCTATAATCTAACCGGAGCGATCGTCAAGATAAGTTTTTGAATTAAAGTTATGATTTTTCAAATATTACTGCAAAGAAGTATTCGTTACGTATTTTAAAAGATACACGTGACAAGTTTTTATTTCAAGATTCGGTCAAAGGTGTGTACACGATTTGGAGAGTGAAGTCAAAGAAGAAAAGTGAATTTTGTGAGAGGACATGTACTGTTGGATGGTCAAAATATATTCGAATGTGAATTATGTTGTGGGACCATGTTGACTACGACAGAAGATAGTATACAGATCGTTTATGTGAAAGAATTGGTACCGACAAAATGATGGCTGAATATTGGATCTACAAGTGGATCTATATTTTTTTTGGTTTTCTTTTAGACGCACATGATTCTTCAAGGAAATTATTGTTATTGGATTCACAACAGCTTGTACTACCTTTTAATATTGATATCTACACTTTATACTATCTTCCAATAGGAAAAAATTTGAACTGCCACTATGAATCAAAATTTTGAGATTCGAAGTTAGTACTGCTTCCTTTAAATTAATAATTGCTCATAATACTGGCATAGGAGGTTAATACTGCCAGTTATTTGTTCATACTGGTATCTTTGTCCTGAGATGTTGGGTTAGTACTGTCAGTTAAGCATATAATCGACAACACATGGAAAAACTTCCGGACAGCACAACACACACACATTGAGATTTTGAGTTTTGGTTTTTTTTAATTGGAACAGTGAAGGTTTGTTCCAACACACACACAGAAGATTGGTTTATGTTCTCAACAGGTTTAAAAGGCTCATTTTTGGATTGTTTGAATTAATTAGTTATGGAGTTCATGTGTGGGTTGGTTACAAATTTTTATACGAAGAAGTCGTGGGTATTGCAACTCTTAGAAACAGTTTATCCTGTTTTGAATTCGAGATTATGCTACAATGAAGGGGAAGTATTAATATTGCTTTACATTGGTTAATACTGCTCAAATGATGCCCATGAAAAGTTAGTACTGTTGAGTCTTAGTACTGCCAAGTTCGTCCATTAGTTCTGCTAGACTTGTCCGAGAAACATGTTAATACTGCTAGTGTTATCCGATATCTTAGAACGTACTGCTTGCTTTATCAGATATCGGGTAATATATGAATTTTGGTTTTTGGACGTGTTTGGATCTCGGACGATGATGTGGATAAAGGCTCGTATTGGTGATTATTTTTTTAATGACATTTGGTGAAATAGTCTTTGAAACGGGTATGCACATTCGGTGCAGTGGATTTCATTCAAATATGCGACAAGGACACTCTTTTGAGATTGCAGGCATTGTGACGCCTACGTATTTGATAAATTGACTATTTCATTTTGCAGAATTACGTGAACATAGGCTACTTTCTATTAGGTAACAGTTGATCGCGTGTTAACGAAAGTTTGAACACGAGTGGACGATTGTTACAGTCTCGTAGAGTTGTACGATACAACTAAGCTGATAATTGCGTGGTCACGTAAGTATGGATGATGGAAGCGCACCTAGATGATCTTCTTAATGATTACTGTTTGGAGCTTAATAAGTTCGAGGTTCAAAAGATGGTAAACATGTTCGTTTAAGGGGAAGCTTATTTTTGTTTATTTGTTTTACCATCTACATGCACTCCTATTTGATTATGACAAAAAGGGGAAGAGTGCATGGATTCAGGGGAAGTTCTTCATCTATATTAGCTTCAAGGGAAGCTTGTGCTTATTGGTTTTGTCATTATCAACTAGGGGAAGATTGTTAGGAATTATACTTTGAGTTGATTATGACAAAACATATTAAAGATGGAGGATCTACAAGACAAAGCTGGAATAACATTAATGCTGATTGAAGATTAGTCAAATAGTATTTAATGCTGATTTATAGTTTCCTAATTTTATTTGATCTTATCTTGTCTTGTAAACCCTAACCCCTCTAGTATATAAAGAGGGGTAGGCGTCTAGGTTTATAGTATCCATTCCTAGATATCTCATCCAATGAGAGTCTAAAAACGCATAGAAAGCGTGTGTAGTATGTTAGTAGTTATTTCTTTATTAATGTTATCATAAAGAAAACCTTATAATACCATGGATTGTGTTCTTTTAATATTCCGTTGCGTGTTACAATCATTGTTATCATACCTTAGATGAGTCCTAATAACAATCTATGGAGTCATTATAGGATTTCACAGATAGAATTATTGGCAAGAGGAAGTCTGATTTTGAAATGGGTGGCCCAGTATTTATAGGGGACAAAAAAAGTAGTCGTTGTTGGTGGCCGTCCCGGCGGCCCCTTATATATAAGGGGGCCGCCACCCCTATAAGGGGGTCGCAACTAGACTCCTGGTATGTGTTTAAATACACATAACTTTGTCCATTAAAAACGAGCTTAAATGATCAAAAACGTACCAAAAATACACTGTATATGTATGTTTTGCATTTGTATTGTGCAGGTAACGGATATTCAAGAAAATGACGAAAAACAAAGCCAAAATGACAAAACCAAGCACGGGAATGTGAAGAGCATGCGAAGTCAAAGTCAACCCTGGGATACGGCGTTGGAAAGAGCATCGAAAACCAAACCCGAAATCCTAAATTGCCAAAAGTGGGCCCACCCGTACCCACCTAGTGGGCCCGGATCAGCCCACTACCCATTTATAATACCCGGCCCAACAAACCCAAATACCAAATACACGTTCCAAAACCTTTATAAACCTCAAGGACGACCACTGCAATATTATTATACACCTTGAGGGGCCAAAATTGCCAACTACCCAAAATGACACCACCACGAAGGACTTAAAATGCAATCATACAATACAAACTTAGGGACTAATATTGCCAATACCCAAACCAATTACCCTGTTATCCCCAACCCAGATAAAACCATTTCCCTCCAAAGCTCAAAACCCCACAACTGTTTACCTTTCTTCAACCTTTATACCCTTTTACACAGGGGATCATCCCTTCACCCCCACTCCACTAAAACCCCCATCACATGACGCCTTGCCATGTTGGCAATCCGTGGCTACATATGGCACCATAACACAAATCCAATGCCAAGATCTATGGACTCTGGGGACCAAGGAAATTGAAGGGTTAGGATTGATTTTGGTTTCTCCTCAGCAAACAAGCACAACAAACACAATGCAAAGACCTTAACAGCATATAAAAGAGAGAAGACAGAAATTGAAGAGAACCATCTAGGAGTAGATTGTAAACTTAGTTTATATGTTTTAATTGTCTTTAATAATCTTGTCATTTTAAATTTACCCGTTTCTTGTAAAAAATTTCTTTCTCTGCTTTAAATGAAATATAAGTATAAGCAAAAATTTGTTTTATTAATTCTTCCAAAACTGCTTAACTGGTCTTACTTATTTCATAGCTTAAAATGTGTGTCATTTAGCACTTCTATATTATATGAGTTTGGTTATTACTGATTTCCATAACCTTGCTTGATTCAGAAGTTTTAAGTTTAAAAATTGATAAAATGAGCTTTTTTAAGGGGTGTTTGGGTCAACTGTCAAAACGGGTCAAAATAGGTTGGAAAACCATTTGGGTCAGTAAGCCACATTCATTTAGCTCTAAGTAGGTCTTTTAACAAGTTTTAAATAGTTTTTATAGTTTAACTTTTAGTTTTAAGGGCTTACTTTGTAAATCTTTGAATATGTGGTAAATTTTCAAGAGTGGTATGCAAATTTTTGATTCTAAGTTTTGAAACTTAAGATGTTTGTTTTTGTGTCTTAAATAAGTCACAATTTGAGTGTATGATTTGGTTTTGAAGTAGTTAGGTCTGTTTTGTTGTTTTAAGGAAATGGGTCAAAACAGTCATAATTTAGCTAGAGTGTGTTTTAGGCCATGAATTTAAGAGCATAAGCTCATTAGGTGTTAATTTCAATATTTGTTAGCTTACTTTGTAGTTTACAGCTTATTTGGTAGATTAAAATTAAGGCTGCAATCATGCTTTTTGATTTTGTAAAAATCATATCACTATGTACTAAAGCCAAGCAGCCCTTTTTCCTTTGCTTTTTTGCTTATTCGTTTTCCAAAATGCCTTATTTTTGCTTTTTCTTAAAGCTAGTAGGTCTATCTTTATCTGTTTATAAGAGTTGAGCTTTATCTATTTGGATTGCTAGCTTATTTATAAGCTCAAATAGTCGCCCCTTAGGCAGTTGTTAGCAGTCTTAACCCCTAGGTGCTTATTGACTTTTTTTGCTTGTTCTTGGCTAGTTTCCTTTGCTTAATTTTGCTTGTCTATGCTTATTAGGTGTGCTTAGTCTTGTGCTTGCTTATTTTGCTTCTTCATTTGCTTATTTGCTTTTTTTTTAAAAGCCAATCTAGTTAAGCCTTGTATGCTTAATAAAAAGGAGAAACTGTCAACTACTTTTTGCTATTCATGACTTATTTGTTTTAGATTCAGCAAAAAGGTTTTAAGTTTTTTTAAAAGTCACTTATTTTTGTCTCTTTTACAAGTTTGCAAAAAGAAAAATAAAAAAAATGTATTCAAAAAATGGAAGGCATGGGGGTCGAACCCATGACCCCCCCCCCCTTTATAACAAGCACCTCAACACCATTCCCTGCTACACACTCGCCCTTGGGTCTTTTGCATTTAAATGTTGCATTGTTTGAATTATCAATATTCCTTTACAGCTTTATAAGTTGTTTCAGCTTATTTTGGCTTATTTATAAGCCCACTTTTCTAGCTTTTATTTTTCCTGAATCCAGTACACTTTAAACTACTTTTCTGTATTTTTTTTGGATTTTTCCCATTTTGTTTACTATTTTTTATCATTTATTTTCTTTAAAACTATTTTTTAATTATTAAAAATTAAATAAAAATCAAAAAAATATAATTCTTTTTTATAAAATTTTCTTTTATCATATTGCACTTAGGAAAAATAGAAAAACTTTCGTAGGGTCCTTTTTGCAAACTTTCGTTTTTTAAAGAACGGGTTTCGGGCCCGGTTCTCGTTTTCTTCATTTTTCAACCTCTTAAGCCCCCGTTTTAGAATATTTTTTTTTCATTTTTCTTTTAATTTAGTTACTTTAAATTAGAAAAACCAAAAAATCACTTTAGGGTTTAATCTTGACTTAGTTTATAATTTAGAATCTTTTTAGGACTTTCGTATTTGATTTTTGTGCTTAGTTGTCAAATTAGAATGCCTAATTTGTTTTTCCCGTAGTTTTAGGAGTCATAATCAACCAAAATCTTAGTTAATTCAAGCATTGGTATCAAACATCACTCGACCGTCCATTCGCGCCTCGTTGGGAAAACGACCCGGGAATTCAGCTTCCCGTTTATACTACAATTGTGAATTTTGATCCTTATTATATATTCATAAGTATTATATATATTTATAAAAGGGTTAAATTTTCAAAAATTAAAATGGCGCAGCTGCCGGGGAGGCGTGTGTGATTGTCATTTCTGTTTGACAATTCGTGTTTAAAGATCCTTCCGTAAGAAGTCATATTGCTTATTTTCTTACCAAAAAAAAACCAAAAAAAAAAGAAAAAAGAAAATAACAATTGTCTTTAAAAAAAAAGACAAAATAATACTCTCCATTGGAGTATTATCATTAATAAGTTCATAAACAAAAGATTTAAAACTTGCCTTTGTGTCGCTTGTCAAGTACGGCTCACCTTTAAACGATTAACAAACTATAAGAGGGGTATAAGGATGGCCGTTCTTAAGAACTACGACCCGAAAGGAGAAGGATTTTAATAGCTTCGCGCTTTCCCGCTCCTCCGCTCCTTTGTGCGTTTTTCTTTTAGAGAGCTACCGCGAAGCAAGTTGATTATTGGTTTAAGTTGTCCGTCTCATTTGTTCTCTAAAATAAACAAAAACAAAAACAACAAAAATATTTTCTCTTTTTAGTGCACGCGCACTCGTTCCCGATCTTATCCTAATAATAATTCTTCCACAATTCCGAGACGTAATCATCGTCGCTCTCAACAACAAGTTCCTCCGAATCTTGTTGAGCCTCCCAAAGATACGATGGCTGATCAACGTACTATGGCAGAATTGCTTCAAGCACCCACCGAAGGTTACGAGGATGCAATTGTTGTTCCCGCAATCACCGCGGACAACTTTGAGCTTAAACATGGGTTGCTCACTCTCGTTCAAAACAAGCAATTCTTCGGACATGACAAAGAGGATCCTCATGCTCATATTCGATATTTCAACAAGATCACTTCTACTTTGAAATTCCTAAACGTTTCGAATACGTTGGTTAAGCTTATGCTTTTCCCATTTTCCCTCGAGGGGCAGCCCAGATTTGGCTTGAAAAAGAACCCCCTCGGTCGATTCTTACTTGGGATGATCTTGTTTCAAAATTTATCAATAACTTTTTCCCGCCCTCCAAAACGAATAATCTTCGTAATGAGATTATGAATTTCCAACAACGTTTTAATGAATCGTTTAGTGAGGCATGGGATCAATTTAAGGATCTCCTTCGAGCATGCCCTCATCATGGTTTTTCAGAATTGCACCAACTTGATACGTTCTACAATGCTTTGAATACAAATGATCAAGATTCTTTGAATTCCGCCGCGGGTGGTAATTTTTTGGACAAAAGGCCCCGTGATTGCTTATGCATCATTGAAAGCAAGTCCAAAGTTCGTCAATCACGAAGCAAAGCCATTGTTTCCAAAGTAAGTACGAGCACTTCTGCCTCCAGTATTTCACCCGATGTTGCCGAACTCAAAGATATGGTAAAAGCCTTGCTTCTCGATAAGCAAAAATCTCAAGCTCCCGCTACCATCAAAGCGGTCGAGGAAAGTTGTGTAACTTGCGGTGGTGCTCATTCTTACCGTAATTGTCCCGCCACCGATGGCAACAATTATCGGGATAACATTCAAGAATATGTTTCTCAAGCCGCCGCAGTTAACTACAACCAAGGAAATACCGGTTACCGTCCTCCTAATGCCAATCAAGTTCGACCTCCCGGTTTTCCTCCAGTTCAAAACAACCACGGTAACAATCAAAACCGGTACAACCAAAATCAGGGGAATAATTACAACCAAGGTCAAATTCATCGACCTCCGGTTTACCAACCCCCGGTTTTCCAAGCTCAAGCTTACCAAACTCCGGTTCCTCAATCACAAGGTGTGTCAAGAGATGATTTTCAAAACTACATCAAGGCCAATGATGCGGTTATGAAAAACATGCAAAACCAAACCCAAAACATGCAAAATCAAATGACCAATTTGACAAGCATGTTGACCAAATTCATGAATGCCAATACCGCGTCTACTTCAGGATCAGGTTCTCTTCCTAGCAACACCGTTGCTAACCCAAAAGGCGATTTGAAAGCAATCACCACCCGAAGTGGTGTTTCTTATGATGGACCTCCAATTCCACCTCCGTTTTCTTCTCTTCCTGAGGAGGTGGAACAAGAACCCGAGGTGACAAAGGATACAGTGCTTTCTTCTTTTCCTGAGGAGGTGGAATACAAATAAATGCAATCATGGTCACAAGTCTACGTGTGTGATGCCTTTATAATTATGTTGGCCACCATAATTATAAGTGCCTCTTTTCACACGTGTACTTACTTCCAGGATTACCCATATCAATCATAATTCACATTTAAGCACATATACCACATTTCACATCTTAAACCACTCAAACTTAACACATAAAGGACGCTCCATCAAACAACTACTTACCTATATAAAAATAAAGTCAAAACGACATAAAGGAACGTAAGTCTCGCAACGACTTCCAAAATATGAAATATCCAAAAGAAATAATCAATAACAACATGACGAGGTAAAGGGCGGGATAAACTTATGCTGGGCCTCGCTTGGGTTTGAC
>BQNB010062838.1:0-34426 GCA_026074375.1 Tanacetum coccineum
ATGTTTTGATTTGTCTTGATGATCATATTCCCAAATTCAGTCACATGCCCAAAGTCGGTCACATGCCCACCTAATGCGCGGAATTTTTTTTTGGGAAATTAGGTTTTCAAAACATAAATTTTCCTTAAATAGTGTCATGTTTCGCTTAGCACATTTCAACATATTTCGCTTGAGAAACAGACCTGCATATTTCACCTGAAATCTACACATTTCCCTTGGTTTAAGGAAATTACACATTTCGCATGGTTTAAGAAACATGTTTCACTTGAGAAAAAATTGCACATTTCGCTTGACAGGAAATTGCACATTTCGCTTGAACTTTTCCAACATGTTTCGCTTGAAGAAATTTTGCATATTTCGCTCGGAATGTGACTTGACCTGCATATTTTGCTTAATAATACATATTTCGCTCCAAAATACATATTTCGCTCCATTCAAGAACATATTTTGCTCCCTTCAAACATGTTTCGCTGTCTTCAAAACACATTTCGCTTCCTTCAAAAATTATTCAAAAACCCAGAAATTTTTGATCTAAAAACGTGTTTTGATACCCAAATAAGTTGCTAGTACATATAAGACAAACAAAAGTACAAGTTGATCGTCGTAAAACACATGTTTTAGATCAAAAAGTAAGCGAAAAAGGGTGCGTTCGGTTTAAGTTTCTTACTAAAAAAACCCACCACGAACACCTTTGATTCAGCAAACAACGATCACGATATGCTCCTAGGCTCGTATGCCAATTATTAACCATAAGATTTCATTAACAAAAGACGATCCGGAGGCCGGGAAGGATAGAAATGAAAGTAAGCCATTTTATTAAAGAGAGAAAGGAAAGAGTGTGTGTGTTTTCTAGAGAGAGAAACAACACACACTTATGAGACAAATGTTTATCCTTACCCCTCCATGGAAACTGCATGATATTCATTACCCTTTTTGAACCTATCATTTGTTTGATTGTCATATCCATCACTTGAACGACTATCAAACATACTATTAAACAATTCACTACCACTTGAATCATTTTCATTCAATTGATCTCCATATCCTAGACCAAATTTATCTTTGGAACTTATTTGACTATTAATTAGCTTAGTTAAGTTTTTAGAAGATGTTTCAAACTGTTCTAGTTTGGCTTTCAAATCTTCTTTTTCTTTTAATGTTTGTTCTAACTGATTTGTAAGTCTAGTGACAGCATTACCTTTATCTTTTACTTTAAACTTTAATACTGCAATCTTTTCCTGATAGACAACTTCATTTTTCTGATGAACAATTAATTGTGCTTCTACATATTCTAAGCCTAACTGATAAGCTACAATTTCTAGATTAGCCTTACTAAGAGTTTGTCTCTGTTCATCAAACTGTTTTTGAAGTTTTTCATATGTTTTAACATAATTTTTAGAACAAGATTGTACCTCTGTGTCAGACCCTAAAGTGTAGGTCATAAGAGCAAATTCAGTTGGTTCAACTTGAGCTATATAACTCCAATCATATCCCAATCCATCTTTCATAATCAAAGCATTATCCTGAACAACCAATGCATCAGAGGTCTCTACTGGTACAGTCCTTCTAGTGTTGTCCCTGCTCCTATACCCTGCATCTCCATTCCTGTTCCCTTGATTTCTTGGTGCTCTACATTCCCTGGCAAAATGGCCTCTTTTATGACAGTTAAAGCATTTAACCTTAGTTTTATCAAAACCTGCAGGTTCTTTGCCATTGAAGATTAACTTTTTTTCAGTCTTCTTATAAAATCACTTAACCCTCATAGAAAGCATAGCCACCTGCCATTTAATGTCCATTTCTTCCAAATCATCATGATCAATCTGCTCTAGGTCTTCATCATCAATTTGTGGACAACTTGACTGATTAAAAAAGAATGAGAACCTTAGATCATTAGTATATAATGATGAAGAGGCTTGTCCCTGAGAATTTTGGCCTGATGCAGTAGAAACACTATTAGCAGTATTAACATCATTACTGCTGCTAGTGTCTTATGTAGAGAGAAAGGCTACATTCTCTGTAACATCGAAATCCTCAGCATTAATGCTTGTAGCGTCAAATTTGAGTTACCTACGACTAATAAAAAAAGTGTAAAAAATTACATTTAAGGAAGATAATTATGCCGTCAATCAATATCCACATCCCCGAAGAAAACACTAAAGTCGTAAAGACTTTATTTCAAATTACGTTGTGGACTGATAATTGTGGTATTCTTTAATTGGTTCATCATTCATCCAATGAGCGTCATATCAAATCAAGCCAAAATTTTGTTTTATTTAATCTAATAGCCGCTAAAAAGTTAATAAAAAGTTTTTTATTTAACCATTAGAAATGATTGTAATGCAAATATTGCATCCTCCGTACTATAATTTTGATTCCACACAACACAACAAAACATTTAGTATATTTAACCCTTGAAAAACATAAAAAATAAATAAATCGAATGCCATCTGGAATTAACAAACACTAAACACTTGAAGTTTGCAATTTATGGTCATTGAATGAGAGAACTTTGGACTTATATTTATAAATGGACTTAATTAAACCTACATGATTGAGTAAGATCATCTCACAAGGACAAATTTGAACGTTTATTTAGGATTAGCAGACTTAATTGAGTAATTAGTAGAGACCTAAGAAACCTCAAGAATGCAAAAGATAGCCGAGATATAAAACATGATTACAATGCAAACTAGTTTTTGGCATATGTAAATAGACGCCATAATATCTTAGAGAAATGAAAATGTTAGTCAATTATTGTTCACCGAAATAGAAAGATCAAATTTACCGATAAAACCATGTGTATCGAAAATAAGTTCATATACAATCAGAACAACAGATGGAGTATGGTTTATTGACAATATGTGTTTCAAGATTTCATTCAAATTCAAGAAATCAATGGTTATATGAATATTACCCTGTGTATCTTTATTTTTAATTTATCTTGTAAAAAATGAATTAACGAAAATAAATACTAATAGTATATGAAATTTTTCAGTAGAAATGGCGTCAACCAAAACACCCCCAAAAAACCACCCCCGAAATAATAACAACAACTTAAGTTCCCCTGCGGATCCAATAAACTTTCTTTGAGCAGAAAAAACTGACAGTAGAATACTTTTATCGGCGAACAAGTAATTATTCAATGATAGTTAAACATACCAATTTTCACTAAGAATTGTCATGATAGTGGGAGGCTGGGTACCTACTATGACTATTTGTTTTAAATAAAAAAAAAAATAAGAAAAGAGACGAAAGATAAAAAAAATAAACAAGCCTTGTTAGAAAAAAAGATAAAGCCTCGACCATAAGAACCCCCAACCCCCCCCCCAACCAAAACCCCAAGGATATTGCCCGCCGCTGAGTTATTAAAAGCTTTTAAAGCTTAGCATGCTGCAATGGAAAGCTGACAAACAATGATACATATCCGGTAAGTATACATCAGGACGTGTTTGGCTTTGTTTAAATATGCTTGGAAGAAAATGTCAGGACCAACGGCTCCGACCCTTCCACCCCCACCTATAACCCACCTATCCTGCACTATCAAAAGAAAGTTTGAACTATATTTTTTCCATAACTCCGCAAGCCAAAATGTCTTGGATTGAAACACAGAAGAAATTTTTGAAAAAAGGCCTAAAAAAAAGCTATGTAGAGAACTACTACGATTTGGTGGTGGAAATACCCTAGCAAAACATCTTGGCAAAACAGCCCCAGGAAAAATCCATGAAGTGCTCATGTGTTGTAAATGAAAGGTTACAATGGAACCAACTACAACTCATTGGGAAACCCTAATGGCTAAAAGACAAATGAAATGAAGGCGATTACCTTAATTAAGCAAGGGATCCCCTTTAACAAGGATTTTGGTGATTTTATTGTTAGAAACTTCAATAAGCAAATTTCGTGAGGAAGACAGTTAGTGAGTCAACACAACAAAGCTCATTGATAAAAAAAAAAGGGTAAAAAGACAAGTAAAGTGAAGGCCCGGCCAAGCCCCCAACAACTCATGTACATTTGCTATTCAAAGGTAAGGGTAAAAAATCACGAAGCCCAAAAAAAACCAAATAAAACCCGCAAAACGAACAAAAAGGGTAAAAGCAAAGGCAAAGCTATAAAATAATAAGCAAGTATAAGTGCATAACACACCAAAAACCAAAGCAAAAAAAAAAAAACCACACCTCAGAAGAAGGACAAATTCCAAAGAAGGATAAGCTTGTCAATCCACTTATTCACTTTGGGTCATCACCACTATCAACTACTTTCACTTCACTACTAATCACTCAACTGTAATAGATCACTGCACTGTCTAGCTTCTATCACTCTCACTATCACTACTGCAACGTAGTAGGTCACTGTGAAGAGGAACTACTTTCTGAACTCTCTTGCCCTCATACCTCGAAGAGTTACGCAACTAAATAAGAACAAGAAGGCTGAGCATGGTCTAGAGCACTTCAGTAACATATTTATGATTGAATTATTTAAACGTAGTTGGTCACTGGAAGAGGAACTGCCCTCTTTACCTCGAAGAGTTGCGCGCAAATAAGAACAAGAAGGCTGAGCTCGGTGCTGCAGCTTCAGGTAACTTATTAATGATTGAATTATTTAATCTAACTCACAAATTAAATTCCTAGGTATATGATACTGGATGCGGTATTCACATTTGTAATACGCTGCAGGGATTTAGAGTGAAAAGGAAGCTATCCTATGGAGAGCAATATCTGCATGTGGGAAATGGAGCACAAGCAGCTGTTGAAGCCATATGAGTGTTTAATTTAGTTTTACCATCTGGTTTAGTACTGTCATTAAACAATTGTCATTATGCACCTTCTATAATTAGAGGTGTTGTTTCCTTTTCTCGTTTGTTGGATCTTGGATTTGTTCACACTGTTACTAGTAATGGAATTTCTGTTTCTTTAAATGGCATTTTCTATTTTAGTGCGATATCTGTGAATGGTGTGTTTGAAATTGACATGAATGAAAATGTTTCCAAGTATAATAATAATTCTATTTTTAGCATAAATAAGAAGAGAAAGTTAGACTTGAATTCTTCTTATCTTTGGCACTGTAGACTTGCCCATATTGGCAAGACTCGCATGCAAAAGCTTCAACGTGAAGGACTTTTGGAAAGTATCGATGATAAAACATATGATAAATGCGAATCTTGTATTTCTGGGAAGATGACAAAGAAACCTTTTAATAATAACATTGAAAGGGCTACAGATCTACTTGGTTTAATACATACAGATGTGTGTGGACCATTTAGACATGTGTCAAGGAAAGGTGCTAGCTACTTCTTAACCTTTACTGATGATTTCAGTCGTTATGGTTATGTTTACTTGCTTAAACATAAACATGAGATATTTGAAACATTTAAGGTATTTAAATCAGAAGTAGAATTGCAACTAGGAAAGAAGATTAAAGCTCTTCGATCCGATAGAGGTGGTGAATATTTAAGCCAAGAGTTTAAAGATTATCTAAGTGAGAACGGAATAGTTCAGAATCTTACTTCTCCATATACTCCACAACAAAATGGTGTATCTGAAAGGAGAAATCGTACACTACTAGATATGGTACGATCTATGTTTAATCTTACTACTCTACCGTTATCCTTTTGGGATTATGCCTTAGAATCTGCTGTGCGTATTCTTAATATGGTTCCCACTAAGAAGGTTGATAAGACACCATATGAAATATGGCATGGCAAAGTGCCGAATATGTCTTATTTAAAGGTCTGGGGTTGTGAGGCGTATGTGAAACGTGACTCAGCTGATAAACTCAAACAGAGATCTGTCAAGTGTATCTTTGTAGGATACCCTAAGGAAACTATGGGTTACTATTTTTACTTTCCACCTGAAAACAAAGTAATTGTTGCAAGGTATGGAGATTTTCTTGAAAGAGATCTCATATCTCAAGAATTCAGTGGGAGAGATTGTGATCTGGAAGATGATCATATAGATACATTACCTTCTGAAAACACTAGCGAGATTCCAGTAGAGCCTGAAAGTCTGGGTCCTCCACCGGAATTAATTCCTGTCCGTAGGTCCGAAAGGCCTAAAAATGCACCCAACCGTCTCTGTCTAAACATGGAGGTTGAGGATGATGAAGTAGGGGATCTTGGAGAACCTGCTAATTATCGAGCTGCTATGATTGACCCTGATAAGGTTTTATGGCAAGGTGCAATGGATGAGGAAATGAAATCCATGAAAGTCAATAAAGTCTGGATTGTAGTAGACCGCCCTCCTAATGCCAAGGTAGTTAGGAGTAAGTGGCTATACAAGAAGAAGACTGACATGGATGGTAAAGTACACACCTATAAAGCTCGTCTGGTGGCTAAAGGCTGCACTCAAACCTATGGGATTGACTACGAGGAGACCTTTTCTCCAGTAGCAGACATTAGAGCTATTAGGATTCTCATAGCCATAGCTGCATACTATGATTATGAGATTTGGCAAATGGATGTTAAAACTGCCTTCTTGAATGGTCGCTTAGATGAGGACATCTATATGGAGCAACCTGAAGGGTATGTTGATCCAAAATTTCCAAACGGTGTATGCAAACTTCAAAGGGCCATTTATGGTTTGAAGCAAGCATCACGTCAATGGAATAAACGATTTGATGAAGAAATCAAAAGGTTTGGATTTATTCAAAATCGTGATGAGCCATGTGTATATCGCAAAGCTAGTGGGAGTGATGTAGTATTCTTAATCCTATATGTCGACGACATTTTGATTATGGGAAATAACATTCCAAAGCTTAAGGAAGTTAAGGACTATCTTGGAAAATGTTTTTCTGTGAAGGATTTAGGAGAAGCTGCATACATTCTGGGAATTAAGATATATAGAGATAGATCTCTGCGGTTGATTGGACTTAACCAAAGTGCTTACATCGATAAGATATTGAAGAAATTCAATATGCAAAACTCTAAGAAAGGTTTTATACCGATGGAAGTCAAACATGATTTGAGTAATGAAATGTGTGCTTCATCAGATGAGGAAAAAGCTTACATGAAAAGGGTACCTTATGCTTCGGCTGTAGGATCTATCATGTATGCTGTAAGGTGCACAAGGCCAGATGTGGCGTTTGCTCAAAACTTGGTCAGTCGGTATCAACAGAATCCGGGGAAGCTCCACTGGGTTGCTGTTAAACATATTCTAAAGTATCTGAGGAATACGAAAGATATGTTTTTAGTATATGGCGGAAATCCAGATACAGAACTTGATGTTACAGGTTTCTGTGATGCGTCCTGGCAATGCGATAAAGATGATACAAAGTCTCAGACGGGTTATGTCTTTGTTGTCAATGGAGGAGCAGTAGACTGGAAGAGCAAGAAGCAGACTACCATTGCGATGCATGCGACACAATCTGAGTACATGGCTGCGTCAGAAGCTGCAATGGAAGCAGTTTGGATTAGGAAGTTTGTTGAAGATCTTGGAGTGATGCCTTCAATAAGTAAACCTATTAATATGTATTGTGACAATTCTGCTGCAATCATATTCGCCAATGAACCTGGAGTCATGAAAGGCGCCAGACATTTTCTGCGGAGATATCACTATGTTCGAGAACAAGTCGAGAGTGGTGAAATCAAGTTAATAAAAGTTCACACAGATAAAAACCTAGCTGATGCTTTTACTAAAGCTTTACCTAGAGGAAAAGTTAGTGAACATGCCAATGGAATTGGACTTCGATTAGCTAGTAGTTTCATGCATATCTGTGATTAGTATTTGGATAAAGGATGTGTAAACATTATTATTTGATAAAATAAAATGATGGTTGTGTTTATTTTGTTATTTAATTTTGTATCCTATTTTACATGTTTTAAATCCATGAATATTAAATTATTCTAAATGTCCGTTGTCGTTTAATAATATGGGAATATTATTAAATCAAGACAAATTTAAATGTTGGTCGGGTATACTTGAAAGTATATTGATGTGATTACATACCAAATTTAAATGATATTTGATGAATTGAATATAGGACTTATCCCAACTATGTGATTGTACTTTATGGATCTTGTCATTAAGTAAATCATAAATAGTTATCCTCAGACTTGAGATACCAGGAAACTGTTATGGATCTAGTGCATTTCTGTGAAGCAATTTAACGCTAAACGTAACTGGTAGCTATACGGATTGTTTTCAGAAGTGTTGCAAAATTCATGAGTTTTGCTTGTAGTCAATAAAGGATTTGTTTCCTTCAAATACGTTTTGAAGTTTAATACAGCTGGGCCCCTCGTGGGATTGGTAAGATGTATGTGTGGCCACACCCAAAATTTTCTGGAATACGTTCAGAAGATTTGGTAATCTTGCTCAATCAGATAAACGAGAAACAGAATCAGTTAATTAAGGAATGACTAAGATCCATATCCTTATTAACATTGTATTAGAAACAAAAGGATAATAATAATGATGAATCATTAAAAGGTTTTTCCAGGAGACCTTACTTGAGATCGTACTAGAGGCATCGGCGTGTAACTAGACGCTAACCGATGTGATCACACTATTAAAATATGTCCAAGTGGGAGCTGTTAGTTTATGGACGATAAATTAATAGATGTGTGTTAGGATCGAACTCAAGATCACGGGATTGCACTCACTACGAGTTAACAATTAATAAATAATATATTTGTTAATTTTACACGTAAACGTTTAACGGTCGTTAAGTATTTAACGGAAAAGACTAACGACCATAAGGACAAGGACATGTACATAATAACATAATTGATGTTACATAATGTTACATAATTATTGTTACTTAATGTTACATAATGTTACATAATTATGTTACATAATTAAGAATTGATGGTACATAATTGATATTAATGAATAGATGTTACATTAGGGAAAGGGAGCCTATATAAACACCTACATGGAGATGTGAAAAGGGTACACACAATAATCCCTAAAAACTCTATCACTATTCTTGTCCTTCATTCGGCTCCATAACCTTGGGTTGATCGGATCGAATCATTCGGTTAAACGCTACGTGTTATCAAGCTAGTAATTGGTTAACTCGATACATAGCGTGTGTACAAGATCGTGATACAATCTTTCTTTAGATTGTTCTTGGATTGTTTTCGTATAAACCCAAATTAGGGTTCCTGGAGATAATCGCTAAGCAATTTGATTCTTGTTCGGGCTAGAATCAAAAGGTATGTAACCCTAATTCGGTTAATTATTCAAGCATGTTATTTGATCCTTTATTTGCTTCCGTTATTCTATGCTTTGATGTTATGGTTTAATATAATTGTTATGAAAATATAAAAAACCTTCAACTTTAACATATCTATGTATACGTGACAGGTAAGGTGACCGAGAAGGTGATGGACCGACTTGGAGAGGGTGAGATCTGCTCCATTTTTGAAAGAATTTCTAACGAAGAGGACAAAAAATCATTTGCTTTAGTTTGCAAGCTTTTCTTAAGAGTTGCATGTTTTCACCTTCGGTCGTTACACACTGAGTCACCTGATCTACTATTTGATATACTAATTGCATCTCCGAAAATGTTCACATTTGAATGTCACAAACCATTCTCGAATAATCACATGAAACTGATAGCTGAGTCAGGCCCAAATATCGAGCAGCTAGATCTTTCTAAATGGCGTTCCCTTGATCATGAAATGTATAAGTTGGAGTTTGATGATGTTGGCTTAGTTGCAAACGCGAATTCTTGCGGTCATTTGGTTAACGTGAATCTAAGTGGGAGGTTACGCTTTAATGAAATAGGTATCGGATCCCTTGTAAGGTCATGCAAGAATTTAAGAATATTATATTTGGATTGCTGTGTAAATATTACTGACAAATCATTGAAAATGATTGGAGCAGCAACTCGTTTAAAAAAGTTGGGTTTGCGAGGTTGTAATATGATTAGTGATTTGGGTTTGGAGTATTTGGCAAATGGGAAATTGAATAATTGTTTGGAGACACTCGACCTATATAACTGTGATAGGATTACGGATAACGGTATTATCCACTTGAAGAAATTGGCAAGTCTAAGAACCCTGTGGTTGTCTAGGTGTGGGGCTAATATCACAGACTATGGGGTTGTGGCCCTATGTGAGCTCCCAAATCTTGAGATATTATATTTGGATTTCTTGGTCAATATAACTGACATTTCATTGCGTGAAATTGGTAGCAAGTGCTTGAAGATGTTGCTGTTAAGTTTGATTGGTTGTAACAGAATTACTAGTGTTGGTTTACATGCTCTTTCAGATCTTCATAGATTATTATCACTTACGTTAGTCAAGTGTTACAAACTTTCATGGGAAGAGGTCAGGTCAACTGTTTTGAGCTGTCAAAATATGAGGTATCTATATCTCAGTAGGAGCCTAAAGAAGCCGATGCCAGACCCAGGTTTTGAAGAATTTTATCTTGTATCTGGTAACGAGTTCTGTAAGATCATGTGGAAATGACCTTTAAGATGTGCTTATCTGAATTTGATTAGTTATTTGGTCTCTGATTTTGCTTCTTTGATTTGTTCTATTTTGCTGCTCATATAGTTGTTTTTTTAGTATATAAAGAGATTGAATGAAAATGAAGCAGCGTCACTCATGCTTTGCTTCAAATTGTTAGGTTTATTTCTGTTTAGTTTGTTCAAAATTGTTGAACATGTATACAATGGCACAATTTGTGCTTGCTTCTGTTGTAACTTGCAAAATCCCCACTTGGCACCTGATATAGTAGGAATTTTATGCTACCAAGTTTTTGTCTTTTTTCTTTGCTCGTTTGATACATTAGGATAACAATTCGTCTCAATAAGAAATGGTTCATCGGTTTTACATATCCATGCGCACGTGACAGGTGAAGGGGCAACAAAATCTAGAGAGTGATGGAATGAATTGGAGAGGATATGCGATCTTCTCAATTTTTGAACGAATTCCCATCCGAAAAAAAATCATTTTCTGAAGTTTGCAAGATATTCTTGAAAGTTGCGTGTTTTCACCTTTAGTCATTATTAGACAACCAGTTTATATGATATACCTACCAAATTTTGCACACACAAACAAAAAGTAGTATCGTTTCGATATAATTTTTGTAAATCAATGAGAATGCGTGTTCACGCGCGTGTGTGTTTTTATGTAGTGGTGGTTATGAAATTTGCACGAAAAACTGTTTGATAAAATATCAGTAAGAAATATTAGCGGCGAAAACTGTTTTATTACACTTTAACAGGGGCGGAGCCAGGATTTTCAGTTAAGGGAGGTTGACAGTGCTTAATGCAGAAAGTGTTTAAAATTTGTTATGGAGGGAAAAAGTTCCCGCCAATTCTTCTTCACAGGATGTGAATTCATGATTCTTGTGCAGGGGTGTTTGGATGTTCGGTTAGTGCAGAAAAATATGTATGATACTCAAAAATGAAGCACACAATGATTACAACGAAAGTAAATTCTGTTATTATATTTTGTTAATGATCAAAGTATTTACAAGGAATATATATACCCTAATGAACCGGTGTGAAGTAAAAGTCGTAACCCTTCACAAGAGCGGTTATTTTCCTAAAGTACCGTTTGGCTATTGGGCCAGCGGGTTATTTCTGCTTATCCTAATGTTCTGGCAGATTTATTTACAAGTTCTAAATGGATAATTATAACATAAGACTTATATCTTAAATATACTTCTAACAATCTCCCCCGTAAGATCTAAGGCTTGATGTTAGAGTAGTCCGTTTGTGCTTCCATCTTCTGCAGGTTCAAACGATGATGGTGAAATCGTCGCCTGATGAACTATGAGTATCTTTCTCGCCTTGTTGTCTTGATGTTGATGCTCCGTCCGTTGGTCTTTGGTCTTTGCTTGGGCATTCAGAATCGAAATGTCCCATCCTTTGACATATATAGCACTTGATCCTTGCCATGTCTTCTTCATCCTGTTGTGCAGTAGCGTCATACTTGCCTTCCTCTTCCTCGAGGGTAATCCCGAAATGCTTGACTATTCCTTTCTCCTTCGCAGCCATTGATCCATCCTTGTTACCATCTCCGTGGTAACCATCGAAGCGCCTAATGCCTTCATCTCCATATCCTCCAGTGGGATTTGATGATCGCGTTGCCTTGTAATTTGAGACAAGGGGTTCCAAGTAGTCCAAATAGCATCTTCGGATATTCATTCCATCGGATCTCTCTAATCCGAGTATCTCCGCAAGTCCTTCAAAGTCGCCTTCAAACTGCACACTTATGTATCCTCCCATACATTCAATTAATTCATATAAATCAAAAAGATGAATTGTTACTCCATTTATTATGGGTGGCAATGATCCGGGCAATGGTCGCATGAGAAAATGGTTAAAGAACCATGTTAGGACACGATTGAATTTGTCCCTATGTACTTCCCATTCGTTGCTAAGTGCCCCTCCTTTTCTGATCAAGTCTAAAAACGCAACACACTCATGAAAGTTTCCAATCTCTACATCGTCGTCCTTTTTCTCATAAGGCTGCTCTATTCTTCTTTCGATGTTTGCACTTCTGTCAAGTGCATCAAAGTAATCTTCCAAGTAATTGTTGTGTTGCTCCCTCATTCTGTCAAGGTTTATGTTCTTTCCTCGCCTACCTTTGAACATGTGCGCCAAAGTACATCTATCTCCATTTGATGATATCTCGAACCCTTGGCTGTCTGCGGGTTTCTTGGTATTCTAACGTCTGGTGGTTCTTAGAAAACAAGTAAGGTTTAGCTTTGTCTCATGATTCAAGAAAAGTGATTACTTGGAGTACAAGGTATATCAAGGTTGTAGACATGAGGTGGAAAGATCGAAGCTTTAGGGTATTTTAAAGGTTAGTAGATCAATGTTTACAAGAAAGCTGGGTTAACACACGGCTTGTGAGACTTGTCGGTAAAGTTGGTTAAAAAGCAACTTGACAAGGTTTGTAGCAAGGTTAAAGAAGAATGGCTAGTATGAATACTAGGTTAAACATCGAAAAGCTCGATGGGAATATTGTACAAAAGCATGGAGGTTCTAAACAAGTTGGGTTCAAACAACTTGGTCATAAACAAGTTAGGTTCAAACAACTTGGTCCTGGTGTTGAAACAGGAGTCCATGGAGTACAGGATGAAAAACGTGTTTGGTTTGAGGTGGAACTGCAGGGAGCTCAAGGGGATCGTGAAGCTGAGGTTTTTCAGGTTAGTAACGATGATGCTGCAGTGGCTCAAAGACGGTTGGAGGACAAACAACTTGAAGAAAAGACAAACACGGACTGTTTGGTAAAGGAGCAGAAAAAGGTACACCTTGGTATAAAGGTGGGGGCAAACATTACGGTAACCGGAGTACCTGGTCAAGAGGGTGCAGAGGGTAATGTTGCTGAAAAGAAGAAAGGAGTCTATGAAAGCTAATCTAAGGAAATTACTAAAGTACAAGGCCTGGTTAACAAGGCGGTCCCTGATTCGAGGTTCCGGCATTGGATGAAGATGCTGGGTATCGATTTTGTTTAAGTGTTAGTCCTGAGGTGGAAATTGTTGTATATTAGGAATAAACTTAAACTAAGGTTAGGGGGTTAAGTGTACATTGTAATTTTGATTAGGAATAGATTATAACTAGGATGTTTCCTATTTGATTTAGGAAAGTTTTCTACACCCTCATCTCTATAAATAGAGATGAGGGGGGATGCTAGTTTATACATTCTTCTTTGCTCATTCATTAAAAAATACAATGTAACGTTTGGGGTCACGTGTGTGTTTTCTTTGAGTCTATATTCCGCGCTATCTTTCAAGGTTTGTTAGACTTTTTTATTCAACAAGTGGTATCAAGAGCCAAGGTTACGTTGGTTTCTTGAAGCTAGGTCGACTTAAAGGTGTTCGCGGGTTTCTTGGTATTCTAAGTCTTAGTGGTTCTTAGAAAACAAGTAAGGTTTAGCTTTGTCTCAGGATTCAAGAATAGTGATTACTTGGAGTACAAGGTATATCAAGGTTGTAGACATGAGGTGGAAAGATCGATGCTTTAGGGTATTCTAAAGGTTAGTAGATCAATGTTTACAAGAAAGCGGGGTTAACACACGGCTTGTGAGACTTGTCGGTAAAGTTGGTTAAAAACGCAACTTGACAATGTTTGTAGCAAGGTTAAAGAAGAATGGCTAGTATGAATACTAGGTTAAACATCAAAAAGCTCGATGGGAATATTGTACAAAAGCATGGAAGTTCAAAATGTACATTGTAATTTAGATTAGGAATAGATTATAACTAGGATGTTTCCTATTTGATTTAGGAAAGTTTTCTACCCCCTCATCTCTATAAATAGGGATGAGGGGGGATGCTAGTTATTCATTCTTCTTCCTCGTTGTAATAGCTTTATTAGGGTTTTAATAAAGGTTTGGTACGAGGGTATAACGTGTACATTCTTCTTTGCTCATTCGTTAATTAATACAATGTAACGTTTGGGGTCACGTGTGTGTTTTCTTTGAGTCTATATTCCGCGCTAGCTTTCAAGGTTTGTTGGACTTATTTATTCAACAAGTGGTATCAAGAGCCAAGGTTACGTTGGTTTCTTGAAGCTAGGTCGACTTAAAGGTGTCCGCGGGTTTCTTGGTATTCTAAGTCTTGGTGGTTCTTGGAAAACAAGTAAGGTTTAGCTTTGTCTCAGGATTCAAGAAAAGTGATTACTTGGAGTACAAGGTATATCAAGGTTGTAGACATGAGGTGGAAAGATCGAAGCTTTAGGGTATTCTAAAGGTTAGTAGATCAATGTTTACAAGAAAGCGGGGTTAACACACGGCTTGTGAGACTTGTCGGTAAAGTTGGTTAAAAAGCAACTTGACAAGGTTTGTAGCAAGGTTAAAGAAGAATGGCTAGTATGAATACTAGGTTAAACATCGAAAAGCTCGATGAGAATATTGTACAAAAGCATGGAGGTTCAAAACAAGTTGGATTAAAGCAACTTGGTTCCAAACAAGTTGGGTTCAAACAACTTGGTCAAAAACAAGTTGGGTTCAAACAACTTGGTCCTGGTGTTGAAACAGGATTCCATGGAGTACAAGATAAAAAAAACGTGTTTGGTTTGAGGTGGAACTGCAGGGATGTAAGTATAAAAACTGGCCCTGTTCCTCCAATGGTTCTACAGCGAATTCCTCTTTAAGGTTTAAGAAGAATTTTAAATCAGCAGTCATATGCTTATTAAATGTAATGCTAATATACCAAAAGTCATCCCATGATCCCTTATCGGTTCCATCTATCATTCCTCTAGTTCTAAAGTGAATAAACTCAGGATATTTAATGCTTACTTTTGGTTCGGGCAATGATGGTATGGCGGACTCAGCAGTCGTCTTTTTTCTTGTGTTCTGCGTCGTCTTGGGTGTCGTCGTGTGACACGCGTGTTGCAAAGTGATCTGTTCCATGACACTTGAAGCCTTTAATAACCGATTCCTTGTTCTACCATATTCGCGCCCTAGTTGCTACTTCGACCCCATGCTTGAAAGTCGTTGATCCTGCTTGTGCATATAGCCTCTCGTTGTTGAGTTTTGTATGGCACGATTTCGCAACGTGGCCCTTCTGAGTGCAATAAAAACAGGCGTAGTCCCTGAATTTGTTTGATAACAAAGTGGAATTGAACAAGTTGATTTGTTCAATCTTGTTTCGAAGCATTGCCTTGCACTCTTTTGTGATTCGGCGCGCACAAGGGGCGAATCCTTCTCTTTCTCTTTTAATCTTTCTTTGCACGAACTCCATCTGTGAAAGTGTGTTTCGATGTTTCCCAGGCTTTGTGCTCTGATGCCAATGTTTAAAATTTGTTATGGAGGGAAAAAGTTCCCGCCAATTCTTCTTCACAGGATGCGAATTCATGATTCTTGTGCAGGGGTGTTTGGATGTTCGGTTAGTGCAGAAAAATATGTATGATACTCAAAAATGAAGCACACAATGATTACAACGAAAGTAAATTCTGTTATTATAATTAGTTAATGATCAAAGTATTTACAAGGAATATATATACCCTAATGAACCGGTGTGAAGTAAAAGTCGTAACCCTTCACAAGAGCGGTTATTTTCCTAAAGTACCGTTTGGCTATTGGGCCAGCGGGTTATTTCTGCTTATCCTAATGTTCTGGCAGATTTATTTACAAGTTCTAAATGGATAATTATAACATAAGACTTATATCTTAAATATACTTCTAACAGAAAGTCATAATAATAAGGGGGATCAATGTAAAAACTAGTAGAAAAGCGGCATGCAATATAGATAATTAATGAATAAAATAGGCTGATTAGGGGTGGCTCAGCACCCACTAGTCCCCCTACTAGCTCCGCCCCTGCGGTCGATACACACTAAGTTTCCAGATCTACTATTTGATATTCTAATTGCATCGCCAAAAATGTTCACATTTGAATGTCACTAACCAATAACGAATAACCACATGAAACTGATAGCCTAGACACGCCCCACTATCGAGCACCTATAAATTTCTATAACACAACGACACCTTAATGCATGTGGTCAGTAAGCTGGAGTTTGATCATGTTGGCTTCTGTGGAATAGCAGATGCTTTTATTCATTTGGATCATGTGGAGCTAGAGGTGAGGTTACATTTTTAGGAAATAGGAATTGGTTCCCTTGTAAGGTCATGCAAGAATCTACAATGTTTAGCTTTGGGACGTTAGTTCTGTGAATGTCACAGACAAATCACTGAAGATAATCGCAGAAGCAACTCATCTAATATGGTTATATTTGATTAGTGATTTGGGTTTGGACAACTTTGGAGTGTTTGGTGAATGGGAATTTGAAGGTTTCTTTGGAGGAACCTGAATTTACGTTGGTGTGGGGCTAATATCACCAACTATGGAGTTGTGACTCTATGTGAGCTCCCATATATTCACACACTTATTTTAGATTACTTGTCCAATATAACGGAAATGTCATTGTTTCAAATGGGTAGCAAGTGTTTGACTCTTGAAAACTTGTGAGCGCAAATTTGATTTTGGAATATTAAGAGAGACCTGTCATATGTTCCATATTTGCATTTTTTTTCTTTCCTGTACACAACTAATGCAGTAACAAAACATAGTTATTCAACCAGACATAGCGACAACAAAGTTAACAATTCGACAAATCTAATCAGATTTTTGTTAGTGGAAAATTTGGTTGAGTTGTTAGGATAGCCAAGGCCTAAGTTTGGACTTGACCAGTTGGCCTCTAAGAAAGAATTGGTGTTTACCATAGTTTGGTTTGCAGGAAGGGGTGTTTGGGATTAGAATGCAAAACGGGTAAAAATGGTAAAAGCACAGAATAATGATACAAAGTATATACTAAAACGATTTGTATTATTGATGATTTTTTCTGTCTTACAAATGTTACATATATATACAAAGTGAAGAGTCATGATGAAAAGGTGTGATGGTTCATACTTGAACCAACAGATATACCTTTTCATGTATAACTCTTTTCCTAACTACTATAACTGTCAATATGTCTGTTGGCTACTATAACTGTCAATATGTCTGTTGGCTACTATAACTGTCAATATGTCTGTTGGCCTTTGGCCCAGACATCCTAAAACGTGCAGGCTTGTTTATATACAAGTTTTGGGCCTGCAATTATATTACAATAATACATAATCCTAAGTTTACATTATTTTCTATAAAGACAGCAGAAAACCTATGATCTTAATTTCCAACAGTCTCCTCCCTAAGATCATAAGGTTGAGATGTCTTCCATTCTTGTTCCTTGTATGTCCTTCAAGTGATGATGGTAAAGTCATCACTTGTGCTGTTGTATGAGTCTTCTTTGTCCGAGATCTTTGAAGTGGATGGTCCTATGCTTGCTGATTGCAAATACTGGCCTTTTGAATCGTGTGTTTGGATTGGTGTAGGATGTAGAACTTGGCTGTCTTTCTCATCTTCTATATTCTCTAACTTTACTCCAAAATGCTTCAATTTTTCTTTCCCTTTATAAACATATGTGGGTACAAAAGTCTCACCAAAGTCACATTGGTGTGGCATAAGACAATCTCTGCCTTCTTCTACATCTCTTGTAGGTTTCTTAAGGATAGATTTGTATCATTGTTGTGGTACCCTTGCTGTTTTGTAGTAGGATGTAAAAACATCCAGATACTTTATGTAGCACTTTTTAATCTCTTCTCCATTTCCTTTTGACAAACCTAGAATTTCTCCAATGGTGCCAAATTCTTGACCAAAATACACACTGAGGTATCCTCCAAGTCCTTCTACCAATTTGTATAGATCAAATAGGTATATTTTTACTCCGTTTATGATTGGGGGAATAGGTCCAGGTAGTGACTTCTCCAAATAATGGTTGTAGAACCATTTTACCACTTTGTCAAACCTTTTTCTGAATAAATCCCATTCTTGACTCACAATTTCATCTTGCTTGATTAAGTTCAGGAAAGCCACATATTCATTGAAGGTGTAGACCCTTGTTGAATAAATGTTCCCTTTGATCCTAATCCAATCTTCTTCCATACTTGTATCATCTCTGTTCAAAGATTCAAAGTACTCCTCCAAGTACTTGTTATGCATCTGCCTTAAGTTGTCTTCATCCAAGTTTTGACCCTTTTGTTCTTTGAACATGTACTCTAAACTGTATCTTTCACCATCATATAGAATTTCAAAGCCTTGTTTCTCCAACAAGTCAATTGAGAGTATGTTAAGGGTTACTTCAGGAGCATAGTGTACTCCTGGTATCAAGTATCCTTGGCCATCATTTTTAATTAGCACTTCACCCATTCCATATGTAAACAGAAACTTCCTTTGATCATCAAGTTTGTTCACCATAAAATTTTCTTTAATGTTGCAGAAGGAATTCAATTTGTAACATAGGTGCTTATCTGTGTTGTTGCTCAAGTACCAGAAATCGTCCCATTGGCCTTGATCAGTGCCTTTGAGTATGCCTTTTGTCTGAAAGTGAATGCACTCAGGGTACTTCAATTCCACACTTGGCTTTGTTGGTTTGGGGAGTTCTTTTGGTTCCTTTGCAATTTCTCTTGTATGAGTTTCTGCCCTTTCATCTTTCGCCTCGATCTTCTCAGGACAAAGTTTTTGGATATGGCCTCTTTGTTTGCACAGGAAACACTTGTGCCTTTTGTATTTGTTGTGAGAGATTGTAGAATTATATAATTCTATCTCCTCAAGTTTCTTCCTTAACATGTTTCTGCAATCATTTGTTATCTGCTTGATGCATTTACCCAGCCTTGCTTCTTTCTCTCTTTTCATATGTCTTAGGATAAAGTCTTGTTGTATTTTCTTTCTCATTGGCCTCCCAGATTTGCTCTGATACCAACTGTTAGGATAGCCAAGGCCTAAGTTTGGACTTGACCAGTTGGCCTCTAAGAAAGAATTGGTGTTTACCATAGTTTGGTTTGCAGGAAGGGGTGTTTGGGATTAGAATGCAAAACGGGTAAAAATGGTAAAAGCACAGAATAATGATACAAAGTATATACTAAAACGATTTTTTATTGATAATAAAAAATCGTTTTAGTATATACTTTGTATCATTATTCTGTGCTTTTACCAGTACACCTCAATTCCAATGTCCAATGCTAAAACCCTCGAATTACTTATTATGGGCAATTCGAATGCAAATCATTCCTAGGAAGCGAAATGGTTATGGGAATGTTAGAAACAAATGATAAAAACCCACGCACGATAATAAAACTGCTATCGCATTCCTGTTACCAAGCCTTTCAGATACAATTGCTTCATTCAACCAAGTCACAATATACCGCGAAAGCCATATGGGACGCCCTGAAAATTAGACATATAGGAGAAGAGAGAGTTCAACAAGCAAGGTTGCAAACACTAAAATCTGACTTTGAAATGTTACACATGAAGGAAGACGAGACCATCGACACCTTCACCGCAAAACTAACAACCTTGTAAAACAAAGCAATGGCCCAAGTCTAGGGCACACAATGGATGACGAGAACACTAGTACGCAAACTACTAAACGCCGTACCCGATAGGTATCTGCAAATAGTTGCGTTATTAGAGCAATACTCAGATTTAAGTGAAATGACTTTAGAAGAAGCAAATGGAAGACTTAAGACTTATGAAGAAAGAATTAAGTATAAGAGAGGCAAACAAATGGATAGTCAAGAGAAATTAATGTTCACAAGACATGAGAATAGAAAAAGTATTTTAGAGGAAGTGGACTGTGAAAAAAATAAGATTTTCACAACGGAAGAAAACACTCATGAATTTAAGGAAGAGATGATAGCTGGAAATAAACCTATCTTAAGAGTTTTAATAGAAACACTCAAGAAATCAAGCTATGATACTAGCAAATTACTCTAGAAATGACTTTTTAATAACCTAATAAGAGATCGATTACGCGCATCATCGCAGAATCGATTTTCTTGTAGCGCAAAGAGCACTCTTTGGCCTTTAGATTAAAGGCGCTTCGCCGTCTTTGATTGGATGGAAACAGATATCTAAAGTGTGCAGTGAAGGATCTTTATATTATAGGTAGCCAGCCAAAGCGCTTACCTTTCATCAAAGGGGCCGTAATCAGCCTCAAGATTTGAGATTCCGTATGTAACCCAGAAGAAGATAGGGCACATTGCACCTAACTGTCCTCAAAGGACAAAACCAAACGAGCAATCTAACCTTGTTGAGAAGATTTAGAACCCAACTTACTTATGGCAATATTAGAAAGACGAAGAACAATACAGGTGCTCGCTACATGAAGAATGATGTTGCTAAGATATTTAATGAGACAAATTGTGGATAGTCTATGTAACGTACGACCAACGGAGCTCAGTATACCACATGACTTGGAGTGAGTGAACACTTCTAAAGAATTAGTTGAGGAAGGTGAGTGGGAAAAGTAAGATTCGGATGATGTTTTCATACATAGAGATCAAAGAAAAGGTTCTATTCTAATAGAATTGTGAGATGAGACAGCAAAGATTCATTCACTAGTATATTATATTCCTGGGACTTACAAAAGTAACTATGAGCCGTGGACAATTCACCGAAATTGGTTGTAAAATAGTATTATGGAAGACACGTAATTTGGACTTTATGACACATGGATTTCAAAAATCTTATAAAAGTTACACGACAGAGGAAATTCGGACTATATAAGGCAAAAAAGCTAGTTCTAACTCACCTTTAGATTTAGTATATGGGATTTATGTGGACAGATACATCACAACACAATCTGGATAAGAATACATTAATCTTGTTAGTAGACGAGTACTCAAGATATGATGTGGGTTGTATTTCTTAAAATCGAAAGATCATGCCATTGATAACTTTCAAGGAATTCAAAGAATGTCGACAGAGAATGAGTTAAATCAACATAGAAGTGTTGAGAACAGATCGATGAAGGAGAATTCATCTTCAAAGGGATTCACTCAAATATTGTAAAGAAAGCGGTATAGCACGACAACTTACCGCACCTTACTCGCCGCAACAAAATGGAGTAGTCGAAAGAAGAAATAGGACAAATCATGTCCACATCAAGGATGTATGATTGGGATAGCAACGAAATGGCCACAAAATTTTTCTGGGTTGAAGCTGTTAGACACGCCATATACCTCCTTTATTGTGTTCATACAATAGCACTAGAAAGATATTACTCATACGATGCAATTAAACGAAGAAGCCAACTTAGAAAATCTAGAGTTTTTTCGGCTGCAAAGCATACACAAAATGGTACCATACAAATTGACGAGCTAGACGATAGAAGTAGTTAAAATGGTTAATACTTAGCAAAATACGAACAAGGATCAAAAGCATATCGATTGTTTTGATCACTACTACACAAAGGAATTATTGTGTTTGTAGAGACGTGAAGTTTAAGATGTGAATGTAACTTGGGATTAGGAAAGGAATACATGAGTGAGCCATTAACGACGAACCCGATGGCTGACTTCAAATTAGGAAGACTCTTGAAACCACAAATGTACATCATGATCAAAGAAGTTCTACCTATTGAAGAAGATGATGAATTTGTTTTTTTCCCTAACAATAAATGACGATGTTTATGCATCAACAACAAGAGACCCTCCCTCCATTCTCAAAAACAACCTCCCCACACACACCATCAACAAGGTCATCACAAGTAAATTCACAAATCACACCTAACATCTCAATATAATCTTACTATCAAAGTGATAATGATTCAATTCAAATCACAACATTTTTGTTTTTTTTTTTTCCACATCAATTTGATTCACAAGCCGTTGAGAGGTTTTAGGAACAATAAATGATTATTTCTGAGAACACCGAGAATTACTATTTGATGTGGGATGAACCAAGAACTACATAGGAAGCATCAAGCGATCAAAAATAGGATTTGGGAAAAAGCAGTGAAAGTTGAAGTTAGACTCAATTCAATAGAAAGTAACAAATACACCCACAAGTCATAAAGCAATAGGCTTAAAATGGGTATTCAAGACCAAGAAAGATGCTAATGGAAATATAATAAAGCATAAAGCGAGATTAGTAGCAAAAGGCTACATACAAGAGCATGCCATAGACTTTGAAGAAGTCTTCGCACCAATAGCAAGGATGGATACATCCGATTATTATTCGCCAATAGATGCTAACAATATATGGAAGTACATCACTCTCGACTAAATATCTGCATTTCTACATGGTTATTTAAAGGAGATGTTGTATAAGTTACACTTCCCGAGGATTTATTGCAGAGAGAAGACAATGGAAAAGTCTATAGACTTATAAAAGCTCTATATGAACATAAAGTTAGACAACACCTTGAAGTCATTAGATTTCAAGAAATGCGCACTAGAACAAGCCATCTACACCAAGACATCAAAAGACTCGATACTATTAATAAGAGTCTATGTAGATGATCTAATCATCACCGGCACACCTAAGAAGGAGATCGACAAATTCAAAGCTCAAATGGAAGAAAAATTCGAAATGAGTGTTCTAGGATTATTAGCTTACTATCTAGGTATAGAAGTCACACAAACTGAATGTGACATATCAATAAAGTAAACCGCTTATGCAAACAAGATTCTAAAGGAAGCTGGAATGATAGACTGCAACAAAACATTGATACCAATGGATCCAGGAACAAGACTAATAAATATTACGGAAAAAACAATGGTCAACTCAACCGAATATCGAAGCTTAATTGGATGCTTAAGATACATGCTTCACACAAGACCCGACTTAAGTTATTCTGTTGGATTACTTAGTCGTTTCATGCAAGAACCAAGTGAGCAACATATGAAGGCTATAAGACAAGTACTACGCTATGTAAAAGGAAACAATGGATTTGGATTCTCTACATGCATAAAACGGAGGAAACAAAGATACATGGTTTCAATGAAATAGCTATTAAGAGTCAACACTCAAGAAGGAAAAGGAACTACCGGCATAATATTTTACTATGGTGAATCACCAATCAGCTAGAGTACACAAAAACAAGCCATTGTAGCACTATCATCATGTGAATTAGAATTTATCGCAGCAACAACAGCAACAACACAAGCATTATGGTTAAAGAGACTGCTAAGCAAGCTTACACACTCTCAAGAAGAGAAAGTTACAATAAAGGTTGATAACAAATCTGCTATAGCACTAATAAAGAACCCCGTATTTCATGGAAGAAGTAAACATATTGACACGAAATACCACTTCATAAGAGAATGCGTAGAAAGAGAAGACATACAAGTCGAATTCATAAGTGGAGAATATCAAAAGGCAGACATACTCACAAAAGCACTCCCGAAGATCAAGTTCTTAACTATGAGGAACTACCTCATCGGACTTAAAGATATTCGTACAGCATTGTGATTAAGGGGGTGAATTATTGGGTTCCAGAACAATCCCCAGTTTTCATGGCTAATCCCCAAATCCGGCTGGGACAAATTAGCATGTTTACAAGCAGTTAGGAAAATACTGTTTTTTTAGTTAGTTAGTTTCACGAACGGGACTCGACCTTAGTCGCAATCCGTTTCATTTTGTATAAAACTAGTCAGTTACCATGCGATAGCGGCGGCAATTAAAAAATTTATAACTCATCTTTTTACGTTATTTTCTACCCGCTTTATAATTTCGTTTCTCATATGTGTGTGTTCGTTGGGGGTTCCCGTAAACTTTCCCGCTACACATTCATTAAACATTCATCTTTCTCGCATGTAAAAAGACAACACATCTCCGGAAAGTATATAGTTTTAAGTATCAAGTTTATAATTTTAATTAAATTAAACGTTGTAAAAAAATATTATATCACTTAAATAAACCTATTAAATGAAAAAAAAAAAATTATAAATTATATCAAAATGTGTGTTGAATTTAAAGAGCATAAAATTTTAAAAATATGGTGAATTTAGATCAAAATAAATTTAAATAGATAAAAAGATATTTCTATTTGAAAAATATATGTGGATTTTTAATCAAAATGTGACACATGTCAACTTTATGATGTGATTCCCAAAATGAGATGGGTGGTCAAGATTGTCACCTCCTTTTCTTATTTTTAATGGGGTCCCAATTATAAATGACTTTATATTGTAGTAGGTATAGATAGGAATCGTTTTGTAAAACAGAAAGATGATGACAGATTCTGATTTAATAAAACTTATATTTCTGGTATATTTTGATTAGAAGTTACGATCCAACATGTCTTTTAATGTTTAAATGAAACAGCTTATAATAGTTATTATGGTAAACAAAAACATCTTTGTGATAGAAAGATGATAGCTTGTTCGTCTCCGTTTTGAGATTATTAACATTTTGTTATTGGAGAAAGAAATGAACATTCATGTCAGAAATAATAAAAGGGCGATCTCCAAATAATTTGGATAACTACACTTGCAAGCTGTAATTATCAAATAACAATTAGCAAAACAAACATACAAACATTCCTTAATTCACCAAGTGACATTGCATAGGAGTCAAACAACGAAGTTTAGTTTACTTCAGTTCTATCTTTAAACAGTTAGTATCAACTTTAGCTACTATCAAAATTTGTTTTATCAATGAAATTCCATGTTAATAAGTTTCTCAAACTCGATAAGTTTTTCTGTTTTTTTTGGGCAAACTCACATATCTAGCTAATAATATAGCTACGTCAGTATCCCAGTTAGGACTAAACCCACAACCAGTTGATCAAATAATACCTTAAATACATACGGATACTGCTAGATAAAAGACTGGTCGGTAAATAGGTTTATGAAAAAGGATTTTAGAACACAAAGTTACTGAAATTTTATGTGGCTATGGGGTTTTTAATAGAGAGGCCACAGATGGTCCATCCATTAATGGTGGTGATGTGCTAGTGTGTGACATATACATTGCGTACATATAAACACCATACAATTACAAGATATCTGTGGCGAATAGTAATAGCATGGGCCCTGTGCTTTTTCTTTAATTTCATCTGAGTTTTTGCCTAAAATACAAACTTAACCAATAACTGAAATGAACAATTAGAACAATGCAATGAAAATGCGTGAGTGATATGGTACACTCGTGCCTCATCGGTTTATCTAAAGATTTACTATAAATCCCCAACCGAAAAAACTGATGTGAGTCACTCAAGAACAACAACAGTTTAGTGAAACATTGTTACGCTTCGGCTTTTCTGCTTTCATGCTCCCTCTTCTACTCAATGCTTCTTCTTTGAAGAAGTCTACTACAGCTAAAATTGGTTCGTTTTCTGCTAAGTTCACATGTAACTCGTCGTCATCATCATCATCTGCAACTCCACCAAGACTCATTCGTAATGAGCCTGTTTTCGCTGCTCCTGCTCCCATCATCACACCAACATGGGTACATTGCCTCATTACGCTATAAGATATTTTCAAGAACCATATTTTGAAAAACTTTACAAGACTTTTGATCATATGATATAATCGAGTACTTTTGCTAAATTTGCAGACTGAAGACATGGGAAATGAATCATACGAAAAAGCTATGGAGGCACTCAAGAAACATCTCATGTAAGCCGAACCAAGTGACAACTTCCAAATTCTATATTCGATTATTATTAAGCACATATAGTTGACATTGTCATTCATAACCTTTTATGCACCAAACTTACTAATTTGACCATGATGTGAGAAACAGTGAACAAGGCGAGCTAGAACCAATGGCTGCTGCCAGAATTGACAACATCACAGCTCAAGAACGCTAGCACCAAACGCCCACAGTTCAATATTTGACCTGTTACTTGAGAGGATCAAAGCCGGGGCTTAGCCACATTCTCAAGAGAGAGATACTTGTAATCATAATAAACTTACTCGCAGCATTATTTTGACCTTTTTTTTAATCATACTCTAAATGGGACAATATTCTTCTACATTGCGGCGTGGTGCAGAAACAAATCCTCCTCTGGTAAGATGAACTTTCCAAAGGCACCAGAAGCCAAAGGTACGAGTCATGTTCTACTCATTACATGTACGGTGAAAACAAAAAACAAATTAGATGTAGCAAAATGACGGGTTGGGTAATGGGACAAAGCTACTTCGGGTGCATTGACCCAAAACATTTTTTTACGAATTGAAACCTTCTTTTATATATTTTTGTGTGAATATTGGTTACATATATTACATTTTTTCATAGATGTATCAAATATCAAACATGGTTTATTTTATATTTCAAATACAATGCGAAAACTTGTGTCAAGTTTTGACCTGTTTCTTTAAAGGGACATAATTTTACCGTTTGATAAACAAACCAATCGACTCAATCTTGAAACTTTAATCTATTTTTTTTAATTCATGTTGTACACATAGAGTTTAATGTTGTTGTGCAGAAACATAATAACTGTTGTGTATGGCCAGTTCATGGTCGTTGCATGCTTCAGACTCGCAGTTTGCCATCAACATGTGCTTGATTTCCAACATGGTGAGGACTTTTGTTGTCCGAAATGTCGCCAATATGGTTCCACCATTTGACAAGGTTTGTTCAAAATTTATTGTTGTTATTATTATTACCATCCGATTGATATTTACATATTTTTAAACCAAATTATTTCTTCAACTTTTGCAAAAACAGACTAGATATGCTGGAGTTGGAGCTGCTGTTGAGTATGCAGTTTTGCATCTAAAGGTAATTTATACACCCTATTAACAAAAAATATAGCAACAAGAAGTATACCGCTTATTTTGCTAAACACGGGGCAAAATAGGTAGATTGGATAACGGGTTTAACTGGTAACTTTAGACTTAGTACGGGTCAAAACTGGTTGCGTTATTATAAGCTGGTAGCACTTCAATGTAAATACATATAAACATTGTTACAATATATCTTTAAATACGTTAATAGAATGATATAAGAGTTTGTATGCTCAGAATTTTGGCAAATATCGAGCCGCTCACTCTATTGACTCGTTAACTATAAAATATTACTGAAAGTGACAATGTTCTAATAAGTTGGCATGATTGTAAAATGGGTGCAGGTAGAGCAAATTATTGTTATTGGACACAGCCGATGTGGAGGGATCAAGGGTCTCATGACCTTCCCTGATGAAGGACCTCACACTACGTAAGTTTATTTTCTATCTAATTTGGTTTTTCTCATTACATTCTTCAAAGATATGGTATACCATAAGATAAGTAGTTTTATCTTCTAATTGGGAAAATGCTTTGCAGTGATTTCATTGAGGCTGGGTGAAAGTATGCTCCCCAGCTCTAAAGGCCAATGATCATTGGAGAAAACTGCGGCGGTTCATCCCTCGATTGCCATTGTGTACATGTGGAAAAGGTAAAAAAAAATCTTCACCTAAGTTTGTGCACGCGTGTGTCTTGTTGCATACTACTATTATCCTAATAGTGGGCAATTGTATGCATTGCTAGTTATTTTTTTCTTACTTTTGTACACTACACATGCCTGCAGGAAGCTGTGAATGTATCACTCGGAAACCTGTTGACATACCCATTCGTAAGACATGGACTAGTGAAGAAAACACTGCAACTCAAGGGTGGTCACTACGATTTCGTTAACGGAACATTTGAGCTATGGGGACTTGACTTTGGCCTTTCGACACCTACTTCTGTATGACCGACTGAGTAAATATCTTATATAAAATCCCTCCGTTTCCTCTTTTGTATTTCGAATAACCAAAAGGAAAATTGTTGTTATGATTTCTTGATATGATATATATTTGAAGTTGTTACTATATATACATGTGGTTATTTTTTTTATTCCCTTTGTTCATTTTTGCTTAGGTATAAAGAATGCTTGCCTCTATCTTGCATTGGAAGCTTTACTAAGAGGGTGGAATGTTTGTTACATTTATCCTTACAAAGATGAAGCTTATACGCTGGTTATGTAGAATTCCGTTTTCTATTAAGAGATCATAACCGTGTAGACTCGAACATAATTTCCAATAACATGATACTTTTTATTTAGTTTCATACTTCCAAAGTTGACAGACTAATTTTCGGCAGACTTCATAGTTTTCGGGTTATAAATTTTTGTCAAACAATAACCGTACTTTAACCAAGGGTGACTAGATGGCAAATTTACTGAATCGATTTAGCATAGAGGAGATAAAATCGATTTGGATTGAGATCCTTTAAAGTTTATACGAACTTTACCGGTAAAGTTCTCTCACAACCAGAGAGATCCGATTTACTTTATTTTTGTGAGAAAACTTTACCAGTAAAGTTTATATGAACTTTAGAGGATCTCAATCCAATCGATTTGTATGCTGTTAATGTAAGTTTTGATCCAACTATGGGTAAACCCAATCTAAGAAAAAGATGGGTCATCGTACTTGTATCGCAGACTTTCTGATGATTCTTTGTATTTAATTTTTGAAAAGCTAAACATGAAAATTTGACCGAAACTCTTCCGGCCGAACCTGTTAGAGTTTCCTTAATATTCAAAACTCAAGTCATAAATGCTTGAGTCGTTTTAGGCAGCTAGATTCGTTGTTCTTGACCGCCTGACCAGTTGTGTTAGGCTAATCTCGCCCCTATTAAAAGCATAAGGGGTTATATGTATATTTAAGAAACTTTATAACTGCCAGAAAGCGGTTACAAGCGGTTACCATAACCGCTCCCAGCACTAGTATATATAGAACGTTAGATTACTGTTTATGTAATCAGATTTGTACAACAGAAAATACTTATTGTAATAGACTTCTTTGATTCAATAAAACTATAGGTTGAATCAATTATGCGTTTTTCTTTATTTACCTGTTCGCGTTTGATTGAAACCCCGCTGGGCAACAAATTGGCATCGAGGCTGACTACGTATTTAACGATCGAAGAACGGAAGTAGAATTCAAGAGGCGTTAAGGGTGGTTTATGTATTAGAGAATTGGAACCAAAACACTATTTTGGAGCGTTTTTGGTTCGGGACAGAAACAAGCAAAGAATAACAGGTTCCTTTGGAATAACAAAAACTATGGGCGAAAAAAGAAAAGATAAAAACACCAGGAGGATGTTTCGTTGGTTTGTACAAAAAAAGGAAGAAGAACAGACTTGTGTTTCTTGCTGGTTACGAATGGAAACAACGGAGGAAAATCACTATCAAGCTAGGGGAATCGATCAAGATTAGGGTTTTTACTTCTAACAAATCATGCAATTTATTACTTTTAGTTTATATACTTAGATTAGATTAGAAATTACTTTTGATCTCTAGTTGAACCTATAGATTTCCTAGATCTCATACTGAAGTTTAATAGAATTAGGAATTGTTTTTTCATACAAGCACAATGGGTGATGATAATATACAAAGGAAATTATAATTCACAAGGAGGTTACATCGTTTTCTCAATTTCAATGCCCTATTTTGAAATCTACAAACTACACAGGTATGGGATCTTCGTATAAAAACCATACTAAGGGCAAATGGGCTTTGGGAAATAATAGAACCTGAGGATTCCAATGATACAATTAGTCATAAGAAAAGAATATGGCAACAAACCGCATATCTTTAACAAGCTTTACCAGAAAAGATATGATTGTACAAGTTGCTTGTTGCAAATTCAAAAAAGTGCAAAAGAAATTTGGGAAGCACTGCAAAAACTAGACAATAGGGGGTAGTAGATAGAGTGCAAAGGCACGGCTACAAACTCTCCAAACAGAATTTTGAGATGTTAAAAATGACAAAAAGAAGATGATTAGTTTTGATGATTTTTCAGACAAAACTTACAATAATATTGTCAAAAAGGCAAGCGGTTTAGTATCATACCTTTGATCAACAAATTAGTACGGAAAAAATTTATTAAGTTTCTGTACCAAGCTTGGTTTATAAAGATTGTCCTGGCGCCATAGAACAATTTACTGACTTAGAGACAACAACTTTAGAAGAGAACAATTGGTAGGCTGAAAACATTCGAGGAAAGAATAAACCTTTTTAATAGATCCCTAGTGCAATATGGATAAACTTCTGTTACAGCCAAACATGATATAGTTCAAATCATGATAAAAGGTTTCAGGAACTAGGGGCACAAGATAAGTTTTAGATCATATCAGTGATAACAAACACGACGCGAAAGTCCAAACAATTCAACAACTGATAGGAAACCCTCAATAAGTTCAAGAAGAATAACTTTCAGATAGGAACAAAGGATTTAGTAGGTTAAATGTTACAATTGTAACAGTTTGGTACACGTTAGGAGAAAGAAACTGCAAACAAAGGATAGATGGACAAGAGACAATCAACTTAGGCTTCATGAGATGTGGAACCTACGCGCTTGATGGCAGTTCAGGGAAAAGTAGATAAGGGTGAGGAAATCTTCTTAAATGAGAAGGGGATTAAACCTAAGAAGTACATAAGCACGGATGAAAGTTTATGGTACTTGGATAATGGTGCTTAGTTACACATTTGACTGGAATTGACACACTTTAAGGAAATAGACAAAAATATTTCAGGAAGAATCCGTTTTGGTGATGGGTAATATGTAGAGATTAAGGGTAGAGGCTCTATATTACTAGAATGTAAAAATAAGGAACAAAGAGTAATTCCTAATGTTTATTACATTCCCAATCTAAAAAGTAATATTTTAGCCTAGGTACAATTATCAGAGAATGGGTGTAGATCATTATGCAAAAACAAATACTCTGGCTTTATGGTCAGGATCAAAAACTCCTTAGGAGATGGTGAGAGATCAAGATACGACTTTTACAAAGATAAACTTGAAAATTGGTATGCCCATGTCGTTTATTGGCATAATTTGGAAAACCGGCTTGGACTTTGGCATGCTAGGTTGGGTCATTTGAATTCGATTCTATTTAAACAAAATGTTACTCAAAGAACATTAGTGGATAGGATATACCCAGTATTTATCACAAAGAGTCAAGTTTGAAACGCATGCTTACTAGGAAAACTCGTAGAAGATCGTTTCACAAACCAAACAAACACTAAAGTCGTTAGAACCCTTGGAAACTTATTATTTGGAGGTTTTTGTGGACTATTTCCCAAAGAAATAGAATCACGGAAAGAAGTACTGTTTTTACTAGTAGACGATGTTACTAGGTAATTGTGGATATTACTTCTAAATTCAAAGAGATGAAGCATTCGACGACTTTTAGGAATTCAAATTAAGAAGGAAAATGAGGGGTCGGAAAGAAATTAAAGTCTTTTAGGACAGGACAGTGGATGTGAAATTTTCACATCAGGGAATTACACGTTACTGTAAGGAAAATGGCATACTTTAGACAACTTAACAGCACATACTCTCACATCAAAATGGCATAGTAGAGTGATGAATAGGTCTGTAATGAGGACGACAAGGAGTATGTTTAATGGCTATGCATATGCCACAAAATTTTTTGGGCTAAAGCTATTAGAAATGCTTGTATATGTCTTTAAATAGAGTACCACTAACAAATGCTCTGAGGATTTCTACACCTTATGAAGCCTTAAAGATAGAAAACAAAATATGAGGCACCTTAGAGTTTTTGGATGCAAAAGCCTATGCAAAGTAACGAAACAACATCTTTAAGAAGTTTAGATGATAGAAGTAGGGAATTGGTTTTACTTGGAACTGGAACCAGGATCTAAGAGCTTATCGATTACTTGATCCTGTAAACTAAAGAAATTAGTTGTTAAGCAGAGACGTAAAATTTAAGGAAGATGAAGGATGGGACTGGAAAGGTTACTTGGATAATCCTAATCCAAATGAACCAGAATGGAGGGACTTTATTATAAGTGAAAATCACACATTTTGAAGTTCAGTGATCATTGTGATGAAAATAAAACACTCAGATTCAGAAATAGAAATGATGAGATAGTGCACCCAGTCCCACGCAGAATAACACTTATGAATATATGTCTGATGGTGATGTGTTTGAACAACCAATGGACAATCTATCAACACCTCCACCATATACCTATGAGCCTAATTCAGAAGAATGAATCTAATGGAGTAACTATCATCAACAACAAGTTCAATAAGGCCATTTGATCATACGCCAGTTCGGGGATCAGGAAAAATATTGATATTTATGCTCGAAGCAACAGAGTGCAAGTGATGAAATTACTGCTTCTACTAGAAGAAGAACCTAGAAATTACAAAGAAGCTGCACAAGATAAGAAGTGGATTAAGGCGATGCAGATAGAAATTGACTCAATCAATAAAAACAAGACATGGAAGCTAACAACCCTACCAGACAATCAGAAGGCTATTGGTCTGAAATGGGTATTCAAGACTAAACGAGATGCAGATGGGAAGATTATAAACAAGGCTCGTTTAGTAGCAAAGGGATACGTACAAGAGCATCGGAATAGACTATGACGAAGTCTTTGATCATGTAGCAAGAATAGAGACTGTTAGTTAATTCTTGCATTATCAGGCTTTCATGGTACGGATGTACACCAACTAGAGTGTAAAATTCAGCATTTTTAAATGGCGATCTTAAGAAGAGTGTATGTTACACATACCAGAAGTTTATAAGAAACCAGGAAATGGAAAAATAAGTGTTCAGACTTGTTAAAGCACTCTTATGGTTTAAAGCACCAAGCTCGCTGTGCATGGAACATGAACGCTGATCAAACTTTGAAATCTCTTAGGCTTCAGAAATGCACATTAGAAAAGCAATCTACACAAGGATCAAGTAAGAACTCATGTTTCTTGTTGGTGTTTTGTGGATGATTTTAATTGTTACTGAAGCAATGTAGAAGACCTTCAAAATTTTAAGTCACAAATGGAAGAAAAGTTTGAAATGAGTGACTTAGGCTTATTAGCTTATTACTTAGGAATAGAGGTTACCCAAACAAGGGATGGAATCTCAATAAAGCAATCAGGATATGCCAACAAGATTCTTAAGGAAGCAAGAATGGAAGATTGCAACGAAACCAAAGAATACCTAGGTCTCCTAGAACCAAAGCTAAATAAAGACAGGGGGGAAAAAAAAAAATAAAGGTAGGAGAACTAGTTGATGCTACAGAATACAGAAGTCTAATTGGATGTTTGAGATACTTACTTCATACAAGACCAGACCTTAGTTACTCAGTTGGCTTGTTAAGCCGGTTCATGCAAGAACCAAGGGATCAAACATATGAAGGCAATTAGAATAGTATTGCGTTATTTATAAGGCACTTTGAACTTTGGTATAAACTTATCACTAAGTAAGGTGAATGCCATGTTACATTGGATATAGTGACAAGCAGTTATGGCTATCAACATAGAAGAAGGCAAGAGGAACGACAGGGGATCGTATTTGACCTTGGGAATTCACCTAGAAGCTGGAGTTCTTAGAAACTACCTACTGTTGCATTTTCATCATGTGTGATGTCAGAATTTATGGCTGCACGCAGCAGCTTGTCAAGCATTATGGCTACAAAGACTATTGAATGCATTAACAAAATGGAAGGAAGAAAAGGTTACAATCAGAGTCGACAACAAATCGGCAATAGCACTTATGAATAACCCCGTGTTTCATGGAAGAAGCAAACACATAGATATACGCTATCACTTTATCAGAGAATGTGTTGAAAAGAATCAGATCGAAGTCAAGCACATAAGTGGAGACTTACGCGGACATACTTACTAAAGCCTTAGTAAGGATCAAATTCGCAGAAATGAGAGAGCTGCTTGGCGTAAAGAATCTGAAGGAACAGGAACGAGATTAGGGGGTGACTGTTAGGATAATCTCGCCCCTATTAAAAGCATAAGGGGTTATATGTATACTTAAGAAACTTAATAACTGCCAGAAAGCGGTTACAAGCGGTTACCATAACCGCTCCCAGCACTAGTATATATAGAACGTTAGATTACTGTTTATAAAGATCAGATTGTACAACAGGAAATACTTATTGTAATAGACTTCTTTGATTCAATAAAAACTATAGGTTGAATCAATTCTGCGTTTTTTTCTTTATTTACCTGTTCGCGTTTGATGGAAACCCCGCTGGGCAACAGTCATGCCTGGACTCCATTGCTAAAGACTCGATACTTTTTCATTTTCTTCTTTTTTGTAGGGTTGACATCCGCAGGCTGCATCATGATAGTATATCAATTAGTAAAACATTTCGAAGAAGCAAAAGACGAAAAAGAAAAGAAAATAGTTGTTAGAAGCTATGACGATTGACTACAAAATTTAGTAGCGGAAACCAATGTACGAACCTAC
>BQNB010062839.1:0-32519 GCA_026074375.1 Tanacetum coccineum
AAATACCCCTTCACCACACTTGGTGAAGGGTGTTGGTTGCATTTTTCACACAACTTGTAACTCTCCATCTCTAATCTAATCTTCTTTCTCTCTCTACTTTCTCTCTCTAAGATTCATCTTATTTCTAGCATTTTGGTAAAGATTAGTGTTGTGTAATGGATTAACAAGTGGGATAACAGTCTTCCTTCAAAGTATGCCAAAATTATGCCATATAGATCCATGGTACTAATGAAGAAGCTGCAATGCTGAATCGTAATGGATGATTCTTGATGATATTCGTCAGAAGTTTGCTTTCAGGTGGGCATTGCATGTGTTCAAAATCAATCTTCTTGTTAGCATCCAAAAGGTCATATCTTTTGTTTGAAGGACATAGTTTGTCTGGATGAACATCAGCTGCATGTTGTTGTTGTGCCATGATGATTACTGAATGAATGAAATGAAGATGTTAGGTATCAAACAATTCTTTTTGACATTTTTGTCTTTTTCCACTCTCTCTGTTTTATATGTTCTGGCAATTCTTTTCGAACATATTTTTGATCAGTTTGTTTCTCATGTGCTCGTTCTTGATTTTTCTAGCACATGTCATACGCTTTATTCGAATTTTTCTTTTGATTTATCATTTATGTGTGTTCTGGCAATTCTTTTTCGAACACACTTTTGATTTGCTTTTTCGCGTATGGATTTAGTTCTCTCTTTCTGTTTTAAAATATCCTCGCAAGAAATTCTTTGTGACATGATACTCTTTCAAGAAAGTTAAAGATTTCTCTTTTGTTTTAATCAAGACTCTTCTATGAAAAATTAAAGAGAGATCATACATCTTCTTAAAACTGTTTTTATAAAAGAGTACCATTTTGACAATAATAGATTTTGAGAACTTTTTTAGAAATTTTTTGACAAAAACTTTTCTTATAATGATAACATAGAATCATTCAATCACAAACCCACAACTGAATGGTCACTAAGTCAGAAAACGGCCGTAGCCGGACATGACTTAGTCCACTTAAACAATTGAGATTTGAAATTAACATATTTATAAAAACTTTGATTCTTTCACATTTGATTATGAAACCTAAACCATGAATACAAACACATCTAATTCAATAATTGAATGGACACTAAGTCACTCACTCCTCATTCTGTTCAATGCAGAAAACGGTCGAAACCGGACATGGCTTAGTCCACTTAAACAATTACGAATAGACATATATGATTCATAGAATAGAATTCATGAAAACTTGTTTCTTTGCCAAAATTATTTGTCAGAATTTGAGCACACAAAAACAACTGTTCATTTTGTTTTTCACAGACATTCACACAATTCCAATCATGAATCAACAACATTATTACATTTACAAAAACACTTTCACAAACCACAAACAATTAAAGCTTTACTGAGTTTGACTTTTGTTGACTACCGATTTTGACCAGTTGACCTTACCGATTTTAAATTTTATTGTGCTCATGAAAGTAACCGGTAAAACTAATAGATTCTCCTGGTAATGTTTTTTACGAGTTTTATTCAACATTCAATCCTAACCATTCTATTAGCATTTTATTGTCTTAAAACACTTTTTACACTAAATCTAATGGCAAAGATTATTCAAATGCTACAAAAAACGCGGTAAGACAGTTTTACTCTAAATCGGTAATTAGCAAGTCGGTAAATCTTATTTTACCGAGTTTCAAACTCAGGTAATCCCAACTAAACCAAAAAACTCCTAAAAACATGTATTTCTACTTACGGTTTAAGTAAGAGTGAAGTCATCAAGCGTTGTAATGAACTTAGATATCGAAAAACCCACTTCTACTCAAATTCGATAAACAGGAGTCGGTAAAAAAGAAAAGTAAAATTGAAATGAAAATCCTTTATATAGCCACCGAAAACTGTTTTGAAATTTGACATTTTCAGGGACTCACTTTTACCGAAAATTGTTGACAAATTTGCACATTCAGTCCCTGTACTTGATATGTACCGATTTTTGTTTATGAATTTACACAAACTCCCCCTTAAACAATGAATTTTTTTCAAACACTCCCCTTGAATGATAATAAGTTAAAATTCATAATTATAAATGAAAAAATTGTTTTACTTTTTCAAAATATTACTCCCCCTTAAAAATATAACATTTCCAAATTTTATTATCAAAAAGATGTTTGTGAATGAAAATTGTAAAAACTCCCCCTTGAATCATGATTCCGTATTTTGCCATGTAAAAGATTTTAATAAGAAACTTGGAATCATGAAACAAAAGATTGTAATTCTTTTTAAATTATTATATATATATATAAAATAATAAATAAAAAATTTAATATAAAAATGTGACAAATATTTTTGTTATTTTTGAAAATTTTCAATTTTTTTCTTTTGTTTTTAAAATATTTATTTACATGATCCGTGACGGATATCTATTAGAGGGATTCTGATTTCTTAAATTCAATGAAACTTTTGTCTTATAAAATCTTAATGTCTTTTTAACAAAACTATGGGACCTAACGTGAAAACTCTGATCTTTTGTAATGACATCGAATGAAACTTATTTTTAACGTCCATTTAAGGTCGTTTCCTATATCTTGATTGTTGTACTTTGACGTAGCACCCCATTGTTACCATTCCGCTGCTACCTGATTTTGGGGGTGTTACACGAGTAACTTGCGCATTTTTACGTTATGTATTACAAGTTACTTATTTGTCATTATTAAAACCAAAATGCTTGTTTAGTTTAAATATCGTAATATTTGCACTAACACAAAACATCAAAGTGCTCTAAATATTCATAAAACATCAAAATGTCAAATGATTTTACAATGTTTTTAAAAGTAGCAAAGGTTTTGATGTTCTTGAGCTAGTCCCGTAGGTTTTTAAGTGGTTTATGAGGATAGTCTTTGGTGTCACACCCCGCAATTTTCGATATTTTAAATTACTATTTTACCCTTTGACTTTTTGGGTCCGACTTGACTTTTGACTTTTTGACCTTTTACGGTCACATAAAAACAATTACCGCGTAGCCGGTAAAAATTTTAAAACATTTTTAAATAATAAATCATAATTTCGATTATTATCACTCATTTGCAAATTTATTTTTCTAACTTGATTGACTTGAAAACGAGAAGATATATTTTATTCCCAAATTGATTTATCAAAAACGACCCGCCAAAATAAATTATTAATTATGGGATATACTAGCGTTTGACATAAAACGACATTCCGGACAACTTTTTAGTTTTGCCCGAGACTTGAAACCAAGCAGAAAATGACTGAAATAGCCTCGCAAAATTTTGAACGCAACTCGTACCGACCCAAAAATAATTAAATTTATATTTAATTGTCACTTTTTATTTAATAAAAATATTTAATAAATTATTTAATTTTTATTCAAAAGCGGTTATTCTAAAACACGAATGTTCAAATTAAAGTTTTAAATTTTACGGACAAAGGTTACCCGTGAGACCAAATAGTACCAAATAAATAATAATGATTTTTAATAAGTCTTATAAAAACATTTATAAAATAATAATCAAGTAAATACTCGTTTTTATCAGAAAAATGATTTGAAAAACAATGGCGCAAGTTTCGTGCGTTGGTTCGTCCGTTAAGTCACTCAAACGAGTCCCGAAACGATAATTATCAAAAACTCATTAAAAAAAGTTACAAAATGAACCCTAAACTATTTATAACTTGACACTTTCATTTTAAAGTTTAATATATATATAAAAATATATAACTTCTTTTTCATTTCCATCTCTACAACACACACACAAAACCCTAACACCCTCCCCTCACTATTCCGGCGCCGCCTCCCAAAATCCGGCCATCTTCTCCGGCCGCCGCACCTCACCTCCGACCACCTGCACCCTCCCGCCACTAACAAACCCCACACCACCATTTTTAACATCACCCTCGCACCACCTTCATCACCTCCGGCCAGCCGCCGCTGCCATCCACGACAGCCACTCGTCAGCCACCACGACGACGCACACCAACATCACCACCACCGAAACCTTCACCACATCGTCACGCACCTCCGCCCCACCACCAACTGCGGCAGCAGCCGCTGCTACCACACTCACCACCACCGAGCCACCCTCACCTTCTGCTGCCATCACCACCGAAACCACCAACAACCTCCGAACCACCACCACGCTGCGGCTCAGCCCACACCCGCCATCAACACCACCACAGCCTCCAACAGCCGCGGCTCAGCCGCCATCTCCCCCCCACCACATCACTTTTTTATATATATATATATTTTCTTTTTGGTTGGTTATATATTTTTTATAAAAATTAATAACTAGTTAGTTTAGTTTTGTTTGTTTAAGTTTATTTGTATTATGTAAATTTTAAGGGGCGTTTGTTTCTGCGTTTTATGGCACTAAAGGAGCGTTTGGAAATGAGTTTAAAACTGTCAAAAAGGGGTGTTTGGATTTGTGTTTTATGGCAGAAAAAGGAGTGTTTGGATATGAGTTTAAGGCTGCCCATATAGGGCGTTTGGTTTTGTGTTTTACAACATATAGGGTGTGTTTGGTTTAGCTCATTTTTTTTAAACCGGTTGTCTCGTCTTGATATAAAATTGAAATTAAGCGGCTATTTTGACAAACAAGGATTGATTGGAAAATAGGAAAACATTGGTTTTGTGAAATAGGGGAAACGTCGTTTAAAACGTAGGTCATGCCGAAATTTCTAAAAAATCCTTATACTTTGTAATTTTTCATTAAGTTTATTATTATTTTAGAAACCTGAATAAAACGACAAAGTTATATAGTTTTGTAAGATTATTAAAGTGTGTTTTTACAATTAAAATCGCGTAAAATTTGTGACTTTCGAAAACATTGTCAAGTATATTATTACCATTATTATTTTAATCACGTTATCTTTATAATTACTTGTAAAGTATTATATACTACGAACTTTTCCTTTTGTATGTTTTGTCTTTATTATATACTTCACCATAGGAATTATATTAATGTTCATTTTTTCATAGGTAATAATATATACGGAATATATTACCTACTTTGCGTTTTGTTTTACGATTTATTTTATTTAACCAAACACAAAAACTCAATCAACTTGAAATCCAAATCCCTATAAACGAGTCGGCGTTGATGTACTACATTCATCGTTAACCCACATTCATCATCTGAACTAATGGGATTAGTTGTAAGTTAAGCTGCAAACTTCTTGGTCGGAGCCGTTTACGTATCTACGTTTGTGCAGTGCTTATTATTTGCATTTCTGTCTAGTTGCTCTGCAACATCAAGGTGAGTTCATAGCCCCACATTTTACTCGTTTTGAATAAATGTTTTATTATCTTTTGGGGTGAGAAACATGCTCAGTTTTTAACTGTTTACGTTACCGAAATTTCTAACTCGTTTACCATATTGCAAACCTGGTTACTTGATTGGTATCACACTCTTTTTATTATGGAATTAAATGTACTTAAAGTTGTTTATGAATAAAATGGTTATTTCTTCATTGGACACAAGTGTTTTCAGTTACCATATCCTATTTACGTGTTGCCTAAGTTTGCTTAACAAACCACGAACTACTGCCCGACTTTATCATGAACTGTTAATTTCTCGACCGGAGGACCGGTTGAGGGAGCGCGAGTGAATAAATAGATCTATTGGGACTAATTATCCCTATCCGGGTAAGCATGCACTTACTTGTTTCTGTCGTCGATGAACAAACGGATATATGTCATGTCGATTGTGCACTATGGTGGTCTTTGGTTTGGGACACCGGTTAAGGGCAGGAATACTATACAACAGGAAGAAGCTTGCCCTGTTGACTAAATTAGCTTCGGTGTCATGAGCTTAGCGCAACAGTATACACTTTTCATGCGATATTGTATTCGTTATAATAGTCGCATGTGCATTGTAAAACGTAAAAGTTTATATCTCCTATAACTGTCACGTGCGTACTGTAAACTTGTGGTCCACACTACTTTGATTGAACGTTTCTGATTATTAAATGTTTTTCGTAATACATTGAGTGAAGCTGTATTCACTAAACGTTTTTGGTCCTCATAAATGTTTTACTTAAACCTATGAATTCACTCAACTTTATGTTGACCGTTTTAGCATGTTTTTCTCAGGTGCTTAGCTTTGGACTTCTTGATGTGCTATGTGGAGTCTACGAGTGCAATATGATACTTCTTTCAAGACCTTTCAAAATAATCTATACTCGTTGTCTTTTGAAAACCAAAATGATGCTTCGCATACATTTTCTTATGCTTCCCACTGCATTGTTTAATATTCATTTTAAAATATTGTAAAACTTATTTATTATTAAACAATGCAACGAGTTATGATTTTCAAAACGTCCATTAGTAGTCGTTCTCTTGTGCCTTGTGTTCGGATTATGATGACGTCACGCCCTCGGACACGTATTCCGTCCAGGCCCCGTCTGGGGGTGTGACATTTGGGAGCGGGGAAATGAGGTATTAGTAGCTTACACACGACCAACGTATCTCATTAACCTAGTACCATAATTGTCCTTATATATTTAACATATAGATTGTTTATGATATCGAGCCTCATATATTCTTTACTTATACACGTTTGTACTCTCGATCTGAATAGTCTGTGTGAACTTGAAAACTCGTTCGTTGAGCGCACATCATAGCTAGAACTATAACATTTGACACATTTGTATTTTCTTTCTATTCTTTGAACTAACGCATTCATGATCTATCACAGAAATATCAGTGTGATATGAGTGAATTACTAAATGTTATTCAAGCAAAAGGCTCTAAATGAGTGAAGTCCTAATTGGTATAGTTTTAGGTGTTTATGTAAAAAAGGATAAAAGAGATTTCATTTGGATTTTGTCAAAAATTTAAAAACTTAGTAATTTCCTTCTTGTGTTTACTCTTTTGTTAATTATGTTTTATATATCAATCAATTTGTGTTTAACTGTTTTATATACTAAAACTAAATTGTCTTCTAACTTGTCACAACATTATATATACACATGCACATCTAAGCAAGAGGATCAGAATATAAGGTTAGGAGAGCATGGGCAATAGGATGAGATTTCAAGGTTGGCAGAGCAAGCTGAACAGAAAGTAGAGGTTGAGATTTGAAGGTTATACAAGCAGAAACCTGTGTAATATGATCAACATCTATAGACTGGTGGTTAAGACCATCGACAACAACATTCTCGGATCCATTCCAGTTCTGCAAAAAAAATACATAACGATATTTGTTAGATTATAATAAAAAGTTGATATGTTATATAAGGATATTTGGATGAGATAATGTTAAGCACAAAACTTTTCAAGATGATCAAAATTCATAGACTGGTTGACCCCTTCCAGAACAACATTATTCGTAGACTGGTTAACCCCTTCCACAACAACATTATCAACAACACCAAAAACACTGACAGAAGGCATAGTCTTTGGTTGTTTCACAATTTGCTCAAGTTCAGCTATACAACATTGCATTTCATCGATCTTATATTCTTTTTTTGACAATTTACTCAAGTACAGCTCGAGGTCGCACCTCTTCTTCATCAACATACCTATGCACCTCAGTACGAACATGTACCTCACGACGAACCTCTGTCTGAACACGGGTATAAAAACTGCAGGACTTACTACTACCACGTGCAGTTGATCTAAGTATTGGCCTATTAGAGGCTGAAGTAGCTAGAGAGACCTTTTAAAAAAATCTAAACTTGATCTCCTCCAAAGTTCATTCATCTCTTCAGCTATCAGAGTAAGTTGGTGAACAGTTGCATTTCCCTCAAAAAACAAATTGTTATATTGAGATTTTCCAAACTTTGACAGATTACTCCATGCAACACCACGAAGGATCATGTTCTCTTCTTTATGCCACCAATGTACTGATTTAAAGAATGTCTGCAAACTCAATATCTATTATGAAGTAAAACCAATCAATAATTTAATCTTATTGAAATTAGCAGTTAAAATCATCATTTTCTATTAACTAACTTGCTTCATTGTTTCTGCTTATCTACTTACTTTTAATCTGAAGATCAAAATTATCCAAGATTTCTTATTTGTTTATGCTTATCTGTAACACCCCCAAAAATGTGTCGCATCTGAAATATGTCCGGGGGCGTTACTTCATAATACAACAGGACAAGATACAAGAGTACGACCTCTAAATGTGTCGTTTGAAAAGTAATCTCATTGATTTTCTTGAAATTGATATAACATTTGTCCCATAATTGCATCACAATAAAAAGCTTGAAATCAATACAACAAAATTTGATCATTTGTATGTAAGTAGAAATCTATAAGTGAAATCTTATCAAATTTAGACTCCAGTGCACATCAAGTAAGCCAAACATCTAATTCACCGGAGAAAAACATGCTAAAAAGTGTCAACATAAAGTTGGTGAATTCATAGGTTTTTTTAAGTATGAATGTAAGTTCAAATGAATGTGTTTGCCTACTGTATCATCACAATACCATGTAAAATGTTTAAGCAAAAATATTGGATCAAAGATTTGTAAAGTATGGCTGACTATTTCAACCCTTAAATGGTCACAAAATGTATGTACTTGTATTCAAAACCAAGATTTGAAATGTATGCATGACCATTGTATCCAATACAATAGTCACCCTATGTGATTACGATTACAGACCTAAGCTCATGTAACTGCGCTTTGACTTGTATGTATGCCAATCTTTTCAGGCACTGTAAATGTATCCCAATGAATGCCAATCAATTTCAGACAATCAAAGTAAATGTTCATGTAAATGTAGTTTAATGTAACGACATGGTATAACGTTTGTTTCCAATGATAGCTAGTCACCCGAACGGGGATGTCAACCCCAATAGATCTATCTTATAACATTCGCGCTTACCCTTCGAGTAATTAACAATTCATGCAACTTAAGCTAACCCCTAATCATTAGAATGAAAATAAAGTTGTAGTATCCATAAGTGAAAACTAGTGATGTATCTCATCACGAGATATGTAAATGAGTATGTAAACGAGTTTGTAAACATTCATGTAAACACATATGTAATCAACCATGTAAATGAATTTGTAAACAAGCATGTTATCACCCCAAAAATATATGTAAAACTAGTAAAACATGGGGCTATAAACTCACCTCAATGTAGAAGAACGATTGGCAGAAATGCACATACTATGCATAACACGAACGGAAAACCAGAACGGCTCGACCAAGAAGTTACGGTATATTTTAACGGCTATGACCCACTAGCCTAGGATAGTGTATTTAGGTTTTCCGATAGATGATTAGATCAACGCGGCACGTTGATAAAAGATTTAGATTTAACGTTGTAATAGCTTGGTGGTTGGTTAAATAAATAAATCAAAAAGTATACGCAAGGGGTGTAATATGTATATATTACATAATGAATAAAAAAATAAACGAGTATATAATTCATACCGTGAATTATATAACAAGATACACAACCAAAAGAATAACTCGAAGCGTATATAATACACGACATGTGTTATATCTAAAAGGTGACAATTAAAATAAAACGGTTTAATTATATAATACTTTCCAAGTATTACAAAAGAAAGATGATAAAAATAAAAGAAACTAAATAATTTGACACGTGCCCGGATATCCCCAAATGATTTAATAGAAAGTTTCCTTATAAAAATAAACGCACGTTTAAATTTGCGGATTAGATAAATGAAATCTTTAAAATTATAGCTTACGTTTGATTACCGGTTCTTCACGGTCTAATAATTCTTAAGGCATTTAATTCGTCCTTTTCAGGATAATAAGTAAAGTAAGATTTGTAAAAGTTTACTAAGTGTAGCGATTAATTAAAAATCTCGGCATGACCTATTCGTTTATTTGACGTTTTCCATATTAACAAAAGTTAATTATTTTCTCTCAATTAAATCAATCCATGTTGCAAACCCAACACACCCCTTAACAGTTTTTATCCCCAAATTCAAATACCCTATATGGGTTGTAAAATATACAAAATGAACATAACAAATAATTCACTTATTTAACCAATTTAAACCACCATTATATCCGGTTTTATATTTATAAATCTTACGATATATTTATTTATCAATTATATAAACCAAATGCACCCTAATGGTTTTCCTGCTCACACAAACACGCACTTACGGCTGTTACACAGCCAACCAAACGCACTCCTAACTGCTGCTAAACCAAACGCACTCTTATGGTTTTTCTGTTAACCTAAACGCCCCTTTTTGGCAGTTTTGTTAACCCAAACGCGCCTTTATGTTGTAACTGTCCAACTAAACGCACCCTTAGTGCGTTCCTGCACAACAAAACGCACCTTTTGGGTGTTTCTGCACAACCAAATGCACCCTTTGGGTGTTTCTGCCCAACCAAACACACCCTTAGGGGGTTGTCATACCAACCAAACGCACCCTTTGTGCTATTATCGAAACCAAACGCACCCTGTTGGTGTTTTCTATCAAAACCAAACACACCTTGGTGGTGTTATAACAACTAAACGCACCATATTCGTGCTAAACTCAGATCTGAACGCACCCTCTTTGTGCTAATAACAGCCAAACGCAACCTTTTGTGGTTACACGAAAACCAAACGCACCCTTGTGTGGTTTATGCAAACCCAACGCACCCTATACGGCTGCTGACCCGAAACCCAACGCACCTCGGCTGGTGAAAATCAAATGCACCCTAAATGTTGTTAAACCCGAACAAAACGCACCCTAGTGGTGTGGTTTAATAAAACAAACACACCCTTTTCGGGTTTTAAGCAAACCAAAAGCACCCTCTATGGGTCGTTTTAAAACCAAATGCACCCTATGATGGTGCTCGATGTGATGAAGATGGTGAAGGTGGCATGTCGTGGAGATGGTGGTTGTGGTGGTTTCGGTAGTGGTGGTGGAGGCTGCGGTGGTGACGTGGCAGCGGGGTCATGATGTTGAGTGGATCTATGGTGGAGGTGGTGTTGTGGTGGGATGGAGATGGTGGTGGATGTGGTGTGCGTCGGCTGGAGGGGGGAGGCCGGAGATGGCGCTGGTGGCCAAAAAAGATGGAGGAGAGGGAGAATTATAAATGGGAGGCTAGGTATAAATTAAATCCACAGGGACCAAACGTGTAAATTTTTTGTTAATATTGTTTCGGGACTCATTCCGGGCTAATAACAGGACGATTCAAAACACGAAACTTGCGCCATTGTTTTTCCAAATCAATTTTCCTATAAAAATAGTATTTACTTTGACTATATTTTATAAATTTTTATTTTTTTTTTTTTATCAAATTTATTTTAAATGTTTATTATATATTTTGATAGTCATTTGATGTCTCGAGTGAAATCTTTGTTTTAAAAATACACCTTTGACAGTCGAACATTTTGCGTTTTTAAATAAACGTTTCTGAATAACATAGACAATTAATTTATTAAAATATTTTTATTAATAAAAAGTGATAAGAAAATAAAATATAATTAATTTCCAATTTCTGTACAACGTTGTTCTCAAATTTTCTAAATTTTTGCGAGGGCACTTTCAGTCACTTTCTGTTGATTTTCGCGGCTCGGGCAAAAACTAAAAAGTGTCTGGAATGTCGTTTGTTAACATCAAATTGCTTTTAGAGTCCGAGTTGGTGATAACGTGATTTAGCGGTCGTTTTTTTGATAAGTTAACTTAGGCAATAACATATACCTTCTCGTTATTCAATCAAATAAAGCTAAAAATAAATTTGCCATCATGAGATATTATGTAATAATAAATATGATTATTATTAAATATGATTCCAAAAAATTTCCGGGTTACCGGTATCGTTTTTATATACATATAGATATCAAAAGTCAAAAAGTCAAGTCGGACCCGAAAAGTCATAAGGGTAAAAAATTATCATCTAAATTTTGAAAATTGCCAATTGTTTAACAGTACTACTTGTTTTAGCTTATTTCCCTTTTTCAGTTGCTTATTAGCTATAAAAAAGCTAATCATTTTCCTTTTATATCATTTAGTGTAAAAAAGCTCTCTGTCACTTTAACAGCTTGTTTCTATGCTTATTTGGGGTTTATAAAAAATGTGTTTTTGTAAAAGTTATTTATTAACTGCTTATCTAAAAAGTTGTAAAAAATGGAAAACAAAAACGTTTAGGATTAGGGGAAGTCCCAGGTGAACAGGGCTCGAACCCGGGACCTCTACCCACATATTCACCAAACGTTTTACACAACACACGCACTACCAACTCGCCCTTGGGTCTTTTTCAGTTTAGGTTTGCAAAATCAATCTTTTATAGTCATTTTAGCCTGTTTGGTTTGTGAGCCGTTTTAGGCTTATTTCACAGCTTATTTGATAAGCTGTTTTCACCAACTTATTTTTATTAGATTCTACATTGTTCAAGCCACTTTTGCAAAAAAAAAATAGATTTTTATTAAATCGTTTAGTATTTTTAAACATTTAATTTCGTTAAAATCGTTTTTAATTCATAAAAAATTATAAAAAAGTCAAAAAATATAATTCTTTTTTAAAAAAATTTCTTCTAACATTTAGGACTTAGGAAAATTAGATTTACTTCCGTAGGGTTAAAATTGCAAAATTTGGATTTTTAAAGAACGGGATTGAATCCCGTTCACGTTTTAAGTATTTTTAAGCCCTAGTCACTTCCGTTTTTGGTCTAGTTTTCTTTGTTCTAGCATTTTAGTCAATTAAGACTTATAAAAACCAAAAAGATCATTTTAGGACTTAATTTTGATAATTTAGGGTTTTTAGTTGCGTTTTTAGGATTCCCGTTTTGCGTTTTTAGTTAAAATTTGTCTTCGTGTTTTGATCGACACTTTCTTAAAAGAAGGTTCTGATAAAGATTACGAGCTAAATCTTTCTATGTACAGAAAGGCGGCAAAACTAGAAAAACAAATGAATGTTAAGTTAGCTTGGATACATGAAAAATACAACCACCGCTCAGAAACCCATATAGGTGGTTCGTCATCACAGACACATGAGATTGGTGATGTATACCTTATTGCGGAAGAGTTACATCACCTTACTGCGGAAGAGTTACATCAACTACATCTAGATGAAGAAGCCTTAAGAAAAAAACTAGAAGAACAAACAATGGATGAAAAGGCACGGGAGGAGAAGATTAGGCAAAAACAAGCTATTTGGGTTTGGTTTCAGTCCTAAACAAAATCTTAGTTGTAATCGACTTTTAAGTTCATTTGAGACGATAATGCTATGATAAAGCTAGAAACCGAAAGACTCGCTCATATCAAGGTGGATGGAAAATTACGTGTTCTTTTCTATTCATGGTGATAATTATTGTTGCTGGTATAGTTTCCATTTGAGGCGGTAATTACGTGTTTAGCCTGAGAAAACACTTAACCCAAACGGGTTGAACTGCCACTTTAGTTTTAACAAGAATAAAAATGCTATGGGGGCTGAAATGGGTAGGTCTGGGTGCTTAAATAAGGGCTGCAATGAGTGTGATTCATGTGGAAATGGGTGCGTTTGGGTGGGCTGAAATGGGTGGGTTTAGGTGCTGATATGGGGGCTGCGATGGGTGGGTTTAAGTGCTTAAACGCGGGTTGAAATGAGTGTGTTTGCATGTTGAAATGAGTGTGGTTCAAAAAGTAGCAACCAACGGAATAATGGGTGGTAATAAACTAAAATAGGCCGAAAAGTTTTAAAATAAGCTACAAAAAAAATGAGGTTAGGAAACATAAGCCTAAACTAAATAAGCCAGAAGCTGCCTATATAAGCCTAAACAAAGTGAGACCATTATGCAACTCACAATGTCTAAGAAGTAAAATGAGACCATTGTATAACTCACAATGTCTTAAGAAATGTTTTAGTATTTATATAATTAACTCTTTATATAAATAAATGTACAATATACACAAAAGGGATGTATGCATATATATTATATATGTATGTCATGTAAGCACGTAATGTAACAAGTAATGTAAGCAAGTAAGTAGTGTGTATGCACATGAAAAAGTTTGATGTGATGCAATGTTTGTGAAAACGGTTATAGTCTAGGGTAAAATATGCAACCTAGTTCTCTATAACTTGGCTTTAATACCAATCTGTAACACCCATAAAAATGTGTCGCAGCTGAAATATGTCCGGGGGCGTTACTTCATAATACAACAGCACAAGATACAAGAGAACGACCTCTAAATGTGTCGTTTGAAAAGTAATCTCGTTGATTTTCTTGAAATTGATATAACATTTGTCCCCTAATTGCATCACAATGAAAAGCTTGAAAACAATACAACGAGATTTGATCATTTGAATGTAGTAGACTCTAATGCATATCAAGTAGGCCCAAACATCTAATTCACATGCACATCAAGTATGCCAAGCATCTATTTCACCTAAGAAAAACATGCTAAAAAGTGTCAATCACAGTACCATGTAAAACGTTTAGTGACTACTGTCTCTCTACAGTATCATAAAATGATTTAAAATGTTGGATCAAAGATTTGTAATGCATGCCTGACCTATTTCAATCCTTAAATAGTCACAAAATGTATGAATATATGTTCAAATCCAAGATTTGTAATGTATGCATGACCATTGTATCCAATACAATAGTCACCATTTGTGATTATGATTACACACCTAAGTTCATGAAACTGTGACGTAGACTTGTTTGTATGCCACTTTATTCAAGGCACTGTAAGAATGTACCCATCGTAGGTTGTCCCCTCCAAGAACACCCGGGCAGTAATAAAAATATTCATGTGTATGTGATTGTTGGCCCCGCAGGCGCCAATCCAATCATGATCCGACATGGTATAACGTTCGTTCCCGGTGATAGCTAGTCACCCGAACGGGGATTGTCAATCCCAAATAGATCTATCTTATAACATTCGCGCTTACCCTCCGAGTAATTAACAGTTCATGCAACTTAAGCTAACCCCTAATCATTAGAATGAAAACAAAGTTGTAGTATCCATAAGTGAAAACTAGTGATGTATCTCATCACGAGATATGTAAATGAGTATGTAAACGAGTTTGTAAACATTCATGTAAACACATATGTAATCAACCATGTAAATGAATTTGTAAACACGTATGTAATCGACCATGTAAATGAATCTGTAAACTCGTATATAATCGTCCATGTAAATGAATTTGTAAACAAGCATGTTCTCACCCCAAAAATATATGTAAAACAAGTAAAACATGGGGCTATAAACTCACCTCGATGTAGAAGAACGATTGGCAGAAATGCACATACTATGCATAACACGAACGGAAAACCAGAACGGCTCGACCAAGAAGTTGCGGTTTATCTTAACGGCTATGACCCACTAGCCTAGGATAGTGTATTTGGGTTTTCCGATAGATGATTAGATCAACGCGACACGTTGATAAAAGATTTAGATTTAACGTTGTAATAGCTTGGTGGTTGGTTAAATAAATAAATCAAAAAGTAAACGCAAGGGGTGTAATATATTCCGTATATATTACATAATGAAGAAAAAAATGAACGAGTATATAATTCATACCGTGAATTATATAACAAGATACACAACCAAAAGAATAACTCGAAGCGTATATAATACACGACATGTGTTATATCTAAAAGGTGACAATTAAAATAAAACGGTTTAATTATATAATACTTTCCAAGTATTATATAAGAAAGATGATAAAAATAAAAGAAACTAAATAATTTGACAGGTGTCCGAATATCCCCAAATGATTTAATAGAAGGTTTCTTTATAAAAGTAAACGCACGTTTAAATTTGCGGATTAGATAAATGAAATCTCTAAATTATAGCTTACGTTTGATTACTGGTTCTTCACGGTCTAATAATTCTTAAGGCATTTAATTCGTCCTTTTTAGGATAATAAGTAAAGTAAGATTTGTAAAAGTTTACTAAGTGTAGCGATTTACAAAAATCTCGGCATGACCTATTCGTTTATTTGACGTTTTCCATATTAACAAAAGTTAATTATTTTCCCTCAATTAAATCAATCCATGTTGCAAACCCAACACACCCCTTAACAGTTTTTATCCCCAAATCCAAATACCCTATTTGGGTTGTAAAATATACAAAATGAACATAACAAATAATTCACTTATTTAACCAATTTAAACCACCATTATATCCGGTTTTATATTTATAAATCTTACGATATATTTATTTGTCGATTATATAAACCAAACGCACCCTAATGGTTTTCCTGCTCACCCAAACACGCCCTTACGGCTGTTACACAGCCAACCAAACGCACTCCTAACTGCTGCTAAACCAAACGCACTCTTATGGTTTTTCTGTTAACCCAAACGCCCCTTTTTGGCAGTTTTGTTAACCCAAACGCGCCCTTATGTTGTAACTGTCCAACCAAACGCACCCTTAGTGCGTTCCTGCACAACCAAACGCACCCTTTATTCTATTATCGAAACCAAACGCACCCTGTTGGTGTTTTCTATCAAAACCAAACGCACCTTGGTGGTGTTATAACAACTAAACGCACCCTATTCGTGCTAAACTCAGATCTGAACGCACCCTCTTGGTGCTAATAACAGCCAAACGCACCCTTTTGTGATGACACAAAAACCAAACGCACCCTTGTGTGGTTTATGCAAACCCAACGCACCCTATACGGCTGCTGACCCGAAACCCAACGCACCACGACTGGTGAAAATCAAACGCACCCTAAATGTTGTTAAACCCGAACAAAACACACCCTAGTGGTGTGGTTTAATAAAACAAACGCACCCTTTTCGGGTTTTAAGCAAACCAAACGCACCCTCTATGGGTCGTTTTAAAACCAAACGCACCCTATGGTGGTGCTCGATGTGATGAAGATGGTGAGGGTGGCATGTCGTGGAGATGGTGGCTGTGGTGGTTTCGGTAGTGGTGGTGGAGGCTGCGGTGGTGACGTGGCAGCGGGGTGATGATGTTGAGTGGATCTATGGTAGGGGTGGTGTTGTGGTGGGATGGAGATGGTGGTGGTTGTGGTGTGCGTCGGCTGGAGGGGGAGGCTGGAGACGGCGCCGGTGGCCGGAAAAGATGGAGGAGAAGGAGAATTATAAATGGGAGGCTAGTTATAAATGATAAACCCTAATAAGGTTTTCTTATATGTAGAAAAGTTTAAAGAAAAATGGCAAGTTGGTTATAGTTTAGGGTTATCATTGTAAATATTACTAGAGGGACCATTTGTGAAATTTTCGATAATTAATGGTTCGGGACTCGTTTAGGATAGTTAACGGTTGATTCATGACACGAAAATTTCGCCGTTGCGTTCAGAATGATTTTTCCATGAAAATAAGTATATACTCGACTGTTATTTTATAAATCTTTTATAACATTTATTTAAAAATGTTCATTATTTGTTTGTGTATCACTGATAAACTTTGTCTGAAAAATAAAACCTTAACTGGTACATCCGTGTTTGCATAAACGCTTTTGAATACATGTTAATTAATTTATTAAATATTTTTATTTAATAAAAGTGATAATTAAATGTAATTTAATTATTTCCGAGTCGGTACGCGTTGTGTGCGGTGTTCAAAATTTTGCGAGGGTATTTCAGTCATTTTTTGCTTGTTTTCGGGTCTCGGGCAAAACTAAAAAGTTTTTCGGAATGTCGTTTTACATCAAATTGCTTTAGAGTCCGAGTTGTGAAAACGTGATTTAGTGGGTCGTTTTTTATAAGTCAACTTAGGAATAACATATATCTTCTTGTTTTCAAGTCGAATAAGTTAAAAATAAATTTGCACATGAGAGATATGTAATAATAAATATGATTTATTATTTAAATATGTTCCGAAAAATTTACTGGTTACGCGGTAATCGTTTTTATGTGGCAATAAAAGATCAAAAGTCAAAAAGTCAAGTCGGACCTGAAAAGTCAAAGGGTAAAATAGTCATTTAAAATTTCAAAAATTGCGAGTCGTTACAAAAATCAGCTTAGTCAACCGCTTTCATACTTGGTAAGTGGTGTATAGGGACGAAATATCAAATGTTTTGTTTCTCCAAAATCAACTGTTTCAGATTCACTTTTTAGCTATTTAAAAATAGCTTATGACATCTTAACATAAATACCTTATAACCTTATACCCGTCCTTGAATGTAGGGACTTTAAACCGTATATTATCTCTTGAATTCTGTATATGGTGGACTAGAGTTGCTTACTTGGTTTTTGCAATGTGAAGTCATGCGGTTGGTAGTTGACGTGAGTTGGTCTGTATATGGATATGGGGCTATTTGTATGACGCGGCTCCACATCCAGGTTCGATTTTGAAGAAGACCGAAAGAGCAGTAGAAAGAAGAAAAAAGATCAGCGAATACGCAATCGCAGAGTATTTTGTTCGAAAAACTCAGAAAAAGGTTTAGTTTTTTTAAGATTACGAATTCTGACATTTATTTTGTTCGAAAAACTCAGCAAAGCAGTCATGTGGTTTTGTCATAGATGGTTGAAGAACAAAAAAGAAGGTAAAAAAGAAGTGACTCTTCAAAGGCCGGTAGGGGAAAATATGGAGTAAATGAGATCTTCTCAACAACAATTTATGATGGGTATATGCAATTGGCTGAGTCGTTGGGGAAAGATGAGCCGAAACTTGGAATAAAGTTTGATGGGCTTACTACGGGTGCATTTGGGATGCCTATAGGTACTGACCACTTTTATTTGCAGTAGATATAGAATTATGATGTCCAAGAAACTAGGTTTTAGTACTCCAAATTAATTCTCAGCTATGCTAATTGTTTGTTCAGAGTTACCTCTTGATGAACTCGGAGGATCATGCCAATTTTTGAAGAAAAATAAACGAAACCCTGCTGAGTGCAGACCTGATATATCTCATCAGGTTAGTGATCGTGAATCTATCATTCTTGGTTTGCTTTAGAAAATGTTACAGTTAGTGGTCTGAAATATATGAAAGCATCGTCTTTAGAAAAATGTGTTTTTATCTCATATGTGCATATTACTTCAAGCCCACAAATATTGTTGTTCGTTGTTTTTATTTCCCATATCACCCTATACAGTTATAGGTGTAACTGGTAAGGAATATACTAGACACCAGAGGGGTCTCGGAGAGGTGTGCAAGAGGTGCAGTCGCACAGGGCCTCCACTTCAGTTTACCATTTTTAGTCTTAAATTCTTAGAGGGGCGACATATTTATTAATACAAATAAATGTTCCTATTAGTATAGTTGAAATTCTTTTGCTTTTGGAGGAGACTGTGAGTCTGCGTATTCTATCCTGGATAACTCAAATTCGTGACCGAGTGATATATTCTTTTGTTAGATTCAAGCAATACCTTTTTTGTCTGAAACAAAGTTTTTTGAAAAAGCCATTGCTAACCATGGAAAAAAATGATAAAATTATTTGAGCTCTTGGATCAGGCCATTGAGCCCATCTTTTAACACATCATAAAAAAACATATGGTTTTGTGAGGTGAGAAGACATTTAGGTAACAAGTTAAAATTTGTCTAAGAACTAAACAATAGTACATCCCTTCATTAGCATCCGATGCAAGCTGCAACAAGTTTTTGAAAAGCTTTATTTTACATTTTTCAAAGACATGGTATAAAAAAGCTTTCTGAATACTTTTTTGCATTTGAAGTGTATTTGATACATAGCTTTTCTATGACAGAGATTTGTAAAACTAGACGATTACCCGCGTATAGCGACACCGATTTATAATCTTCGATAAAATTCAATTGTTTCGATTGGTGTGATCGGCGTGTTTTTCTTTTATCATTTATATGTGTAGCGCTGAATAATTCTAATCGCGAACTTGTTGTTCAATGTTTCTCTGTTTGTGAAATCTCTTAAATTTCGTCATCCATTTCAATGTTAAGTCGTTATCAGGAATTGCTTTAGGTTTATATCTACGGCACTTAGAGCATAGGGAACGGAGGACCACCCCTGATGCTCTTATATCAGTATATATTACCTAGCACTTTATTGCAACTGGGAAGCTTCTTTTAGGCACCAAATGTGACTTAGCAGATGTAAATAGTGTGCCTAAGCTTGGTCTCAGTTATTGTTATTGGGTGACCAATGAAATTCGTAGAAGTTGGTTATAATGGTTGAACTGGATGCCCTGTATATGTCTGTTTCTGATTTTAAAACGATTCTATACAGTGATACGCTTAGATGCTCAAATTTCGAATAATCAGTTTGTTAGCAACCTGGGCTTTTCTTACTTGATCACTTTCAGTCCAATTTAAATAGTCGTTTACATGGATTTGAAAAAAGTAATGACTCACCTGATATTAGCAGAAAGAAAGCATCAAGTGTTACAATTAAATTTTGACAGTCAGTCCACACTACATTAGAGCATGTAAACTTTTGGATTATAAGAATGATATTCAAACCACACTTCAAGTATGCACAAATGCAGTATCTATGTGCTAGCAAGTTATTATCTTAGACGCAATTTTGTGTACAATTGAAATCATGTATCATTACCCTCATCCTCCTATTAAACCTTATGTAAACAGTCAGTTTCTTATGTCCACTTTGGTGTCGTTGTAAAGAACTAGATATAAGTGGGTTTGTGTAAGGGGTGTTTGTTTCGGCTTATATTGATGGTATTCAACTACAAATCCTTGAATGACAACACATACAAAGACCAGTACTCTCTACCAGGCATAAATACGATCATCAAGAGAATAGGAGGTGCAAAAATATTCTCAAAGTTTGATCTCAAATCGGGATTCCATCAAGTTGCTATGGATGAAGAATCAATCCCATGGACTGCATTCTTAGTCCCAGGAGGACTCTATGAATGGTTGGTTATGCCATTTGGTTTGAAAAATGCCCCAGCAGTTTTTCAACGAAAAATGGATAAATGCTTCAAAGGAACAGAGTCATTCATCGCAGTATATATTGATGATATACTGGTTTTCTCAAAGAATGAAAAGGATCATGCAAAACATTTGGAAAGAATGTTAAAGATCTGTGAAAATAATGGTCTGGTCTTATCTCCAACAAAAATGAAGATAGCAGTCTCAACAATAGATTTCTTGGGAGCAGTCATAGGAGAAGGAACAATAAAGCTGCAACCACATATCATAAAGAAGATTGTAAACTTCAATGAAGAAGAGCTAAAGACAAAGAAAGGATTAAGGTCATTCTTAGGAATCCTTAATTATGCTCGAAATCATATCCCAAAGCTTGGGATACTCTTAAGGCCACTTTATGAAAAAATAAATGCCGATGGAGATAAAAGACTGAAGCCCTTTGATTATGAATTAGTCTATAAAAATCAAAGAACAAGTTAAAAACCTTCCGGACCTGGAAATTCTACCGAAAAATGCTCACATCACCTTGGAAACAGATGGATGTACGGAAGGATGAGGAGGAATAGTCAAATGGAAAAAGTGCAAGGAGGATCCAAGAAGTTCAGAAAGAATTTGTGCATATGCAAGTGGCAAATTCTCAACAACTCAATCCACAATTGATGCCGAAATCAATGCATGCATTAACACCTTAGAGAAATTGAAGATTTACTACCTTGACAAACAGGAAGTCACTCTAAGAACAGATTGTCAAGCCATCATTAGTTTTTACAACAAAACTAATAGCAATAAATCCTCAAGGGTTAGATGGATCAAGTTTGCAGATGCAGTCACAGGAACAGGCGTCAAAATTAACATAGAACACATAGAAGGAAAACATAACACCCTTGCTGATTCTCTTTCAAGACTTGTTAACCTTTGTTTTGCAGAATGCACAGGAGAAATGAAGGAATTAGCAGCAGCAACTCTTTACTCAGTGGAGGAAGTTCTACAGTCCCCCAATGCCTTTCAGAAGAATATGAAGACTACCTGCGAAGAAGTCATGAAGATTTCCAACCACTTCCTAGAATCTTCACAAAAACTATCTTCACACCTGAAGAACCAGGAGCACTATACAAACGTTACCAGCTCAAGGCCAATCAAACCCCAATCAGAATGGATAAATCTGATGCATGGAGATCAGTCGCCCAAGACCTTGAACTTTTTATGCAGCAAAAGATGCTGTTAAACCATTGCGAAACCTACAAGCAATCATACAATGCAAAGCCCAAATATGCTTTGGACAATCAACCAAAGACAACCACTGGTCAGACCAAAGAGAAGATGTTCGAATTCAAAACAAAGAAGCCAGAAGAATCCTCATCGAACTGGAAGCCCTGGCACAAAGATTGGGACGCAATAACATCTAACCACTCAGAAGATGACGCAATCAACGACGATGGCAAGTACCGCTACAACAGGAAAGGATTTTCTGAAGATGTCGAAAAGCAGTGACGATTAAATTTTATTTTTTTGGGACCACCGAGATGGATGATTTTTGTTTGCAAGAAGTTAAAATTGAAATCGTCCGTTCACCTTTGTCCAGAAGCTAGAAGGCCCGCATGTAACAAAATTCCACAAACGCATGTTACAAAAGATAAAAAGACGTCGGCCCCACCTATGTTTAATTATTGTGAATTATTGTATTAAATAATGGCTCAGAATATTCCTTGGCATATGCCATGGTTTATTCCCTAGAATATGCCAGATGCCAAAGCATATGCTTTATACCAAAAGCATATTCTTAGTTTATTCCTTTTCATTTGGCCTATAAAAGGCTTGCAATATCATTTGTAAAAAATCATCGAACACCACCATCACTACTACTACCACCACCCTTGTAATATCAAGCTTCCGCAGTGTTTTAATAAAAAGATGTGTTTTAAGTAATACTTGTACTTTAAAGTTTTAGTTTTTGAGCTTTAATACAAGATAAAAATTCATGGTAACGTAATTTTCATCTTGGTATCAGAGCTTTGAATCCCATCAATTGTAGATTGAGTTGTTGAGAATTTGCCACTTGCATATGCACAAATTCTTTCTGAACTTCTTGGATCCTAGCCGGCTTATGGCTTATTTGAGTTCTTCCTATGCCATTGAATAGGTTATATAATATATAAATTTCTGAAGTATGAGATTGAATGATATAAACCTTCTTAGCATATGTTATTATCAGTAGAAAACGAAAAAAAATGAAAACGTTTTTAGATATCATTAGAATAACGGTCCTTATTTGGTTGACGGCAAAATAGCTACTATAGTTTAATACATACTGAATCATAAGAGCTAATATTAAAATTATGTTAGATGTAACAATATTTAAAGACCGTAATCTCTTTTGTATAGAGACGTCGTGAATCATGAGACTAAAGATATCAACTCCATTAGATGCATTAGTTTCAAGGCTTTATGAATACTAGATTTATTCTTGGATGTAGCAGCCATATTCTATAAATTAGTCCGTATGGTGACATAAGGTGTATGGTTTATTATTTTAACGTGATCTTTCATTATGATATCATAGCTTCAAGGATATGTGGCTCACAAAGTACTTTTGTCTAACCATTATGGCTTCTATAGATAAGCAAAATGGAATTTGCGATGTATGGTAGGATTAGAATGCTTTTTTTGTTTAAAGGATTGGAGTACTTATCTATTGCCATAGCTTGACTTATAAAATATTCCACACTTTGTACAAGTACAATACTATAACTCTTCTCAAATACTTTACTACTGTTTAGCTATTTTTTTTACAGTGGTTTAATGATTTAGTGTAGCCAATATAGAATGATTAGACTTCAAATTAACAACTTAGCTATTAGATAAAGTTAGTTCTAAAGCTCTTCTAAGCATATTGTGGTACAGTTGAAGAAGAAGAGAATGAGGAGGCTGAAGAGAAAGCGCCGAAAGATGAGACAGAGATCTAAGTACATCTCGACTCAAGTTGGTTTTGGGGTTTAAAATTTTGTTGAACCAGTGTATGGGACGGATAGACTCATTGGAAACTGAGTTGGGAACCTCAAAGAAAATCATGGGGGGCGCAATTTTGACACTTGTTTCCCGAGTAAAGAAGTTGGAGCGAACAGTTAAACAATTGAGGACAGCCCGGTTGGTGGGTGATGCTCCTGCCACAGAAGGGGATGTGGATACTCAAGATGCGGTTGACCTTGAAGGCTTATCACGTATGGCATCTGAAGCCATGGGTCACAATCCAGCTACTGTTCCCTCTGAGGACATCGAGCACTCGCAAGAGGAGGAGGTTCCCTCTTGGCGTAAGTGGTCGATTCATAGACGTGCCAGGACAGAGGTTCATATACTTCAGCCTTTGCGCAGTTTCATGCTCCATTCTTTGATTGTTCTTCCTCCGCGGATATCTCTGAATCTGCTGGTCCGTCTGTTGTGCTGATAAGGGCAAGGCTCCCATGCCAGATTTGGAGATCCCTGCTGAGTTTCTTGCAGAGGATGCACCGGCCAGGCAACGCCTCGAAGAAGAACAGGCAAGTGCGCGGTTGGTCCAGCAGTTACAGACTGAGGATTTGGCTCAGGCAGACGTACCTCGTTTCTGGAGCAGCGTGCGAAGGAATTAGATGAACTCTTTCCTGCGAGACAGAACACGGACTGGTTTTTCGACTTTGGATGATGCAAGTCGGTACAAATCCTGCACTGGCACGTGAGTTGTTGGGAGCTGATTGTCACCGAAGAAAACTTTATTGAGCGCAATGACATGCCATTAAGAGAACGGAAAGAAGAGAGCCTTGGCAGATTTACGCTATCGAGCACTCAAGGGTAAGCCGCTAAAGCAATCAGAAGTCACCAAATGATGCGTAACTTGGTTAAAAATCAGTGGTGTGCGGCTCATAATGGTACTATCACTATGAAAGCTGTCACGGCTATGTCGAAGCAACAGTTGACTGAAGAATACGAGAATATCTGCAGACGTCTGGAAAAGGATCGTTTATTGAGTGCTCAATATAATCTATTTCGACCCAAGCCTGCTATCACTGAGCCTCCTTCTAAAAGACAACGGGTTGAACGTACTTCTTCACAGCCCTCTGTTGTTCCTGCTGCTACCACACACCCTGCTGATGATCCCGATTCTGCTGGTGGTAGAAGTTTTCATCCTGCTGGTTCTACTCCTATGTCTGGTTCTGCTGTTCCTGAAACTGCTGGTGGTCCACTTGACACTACTGGTACTGCTTCCAATATTCCCACTTCAGCAGCAATGGATTTATGCTGCTTCCATCCATGAGCTTGGAATATCACCATTTGCAGATTCTGACGATAGTTCTTCCCCGTCCCCGGTCTCTACTGATCATGTACCAATAGATGTTCTGGTTGAACCCACGCAAGGAGGAATTCATGCGTTTTTCTTGGATAGTGATGAGGACGAGCAGATAGGTCTGTCTCGTGTTGCTGCTGAACCGGACTCAGATGATGAAGTACTAGCTGAGATTCTCTTTCGCGGTCAGTATGTTTCTGCTGCTGGTGTTGTGGTGTGGACAAACTCCCAGATGATGAGGATTGTTGGATCCTACGGGTAAATGTGAAGAACCCATTTCTGAATCTCCCTCTTCTCCTCCTCGGTCTCGTAGTAAACATCGCGGGGTGCGAAGTGATACCTCTTTGTGGGATAGACCAGTTGACGACTTCCTCAGTTCTGAGAGTGAGAGTGATGATGATATAGAGGAGTATATTCCCCCTATTCCGTATGGCGCATTTAAAGATTGGGAAATTGTGCGTTGCCCGCTTCGTAACACTTACTATCATGTGTATTATCAGGTATAAATCGGGGGGGGTTTTTTGGGGCGGGGGGGAAAAAATATATTTAGGTGACATAGCACAGGCACTTCTTCTACTGGAAAGAGTTGCTACATACATGTCATCGTGAGATCTCACTTCTTTTTCTTCGACGATGAACAGGTACTTTGGTCAACCCAGATGTAGAATGTGGGGTTTAGATCTTTGGACGAGACGTCAATCTGTTGTGTCAGTCCTTCATTCTGATGATGTGGAGGTTTTTGGAGGACACAAGAGGATGGGTGTGAGTCGGTTGGAGGTTATATCCCAAGAGCTCTGTTCATGTACTGGACTTAACGAATGGGAAGACTGTGTATATGTTTGTGGGACAAGTTTTATCCGATCCGGGCTCCACTGCTGGAAGGATGTTACGCCCACAGGCTCACAGTTCCACCCTCATACTGTCGGGATGCTGTGGTTGCTGGAAGTGTATTCAGAACGATCAAGATGCTTACGGGAATACTATGAGTGGCTTGCCTCTGTCCTATGTAAGTTTTGTGTAATTAGTTAGTGGTTCTTTCAATTGTTTCGTTAGTATTATTTATAAAAAAAAAAAAAAAAAAAAAAAAAAAAAAAAGTGTACTCTGAGTTAGTGTTACTGCTAGTCTTGTGTTGTATCACTTTGGTGTTAGTGCTTGCACTGACGACAATGGTTTTCAGCTAACCATGGCTAACAGCAAGAATGAGTCTGGTCATCATTGCTAACGGTTTGGGGTGTAACTCAAATCCGTTGATGGTTGCCAGGTTACCAAAACCTGGAAGCTATCAAGACTAGGTTTGGTGGAAATGCAAACTCAAAGAAAATGCAAAAAGCTGTTTTAAAACAACAATTGGAAGAATTTGAAGATTCTAATGATGATGACACAGTCACATCTACTCATGAAGATGAAGAAAGGGTTTGAGTGTTGGCTAACCACCACACAACAAATGGTCTTTGGTTCACCATGTTTAACAGACATAAGAACTAACTAGTCCAAGAGCAAACGGCTGCTTGGTAAAGACCTATCAAATCCGTTCTATGGTTGACAATTTACCAAAAATTGTATGGTATTCTATGCACCATAGTATTTATACTAAAGCATGACTAGCCCTGAGCAAACGGCTACAGGTAAAGGCATATCAAATCCGTTGATGGCTGTAATGGTTTGCCAAAAATCATATGGTATTCAACTCACCAATGTTTCAAGTACTGAGAGTTGAAATGGTTTTCAGTTGACCATGGACATACACCTTTCTGGTGGCCAAAGAACTGACTACTCCAGAGTTAATGGCTAACTGGTAAAGAGACATCAAATCCATTTACATTTTCAATGATTCACCTCTCACAGGAGTTAACACACCTGGAAGTGATGAGAATAGACTGAAACTTTATGTTTTGATGTACAACATTGTCAAGGTTGCTGATACAAGAGTTAAAGACTAGTTGCTGTCAAGATTTGAAGACATAAAGACTTATTATTTTGAAGACAGAAGTTTAAGACAATCCTCTAAAAGCCCAAGAAGAAGCTTAAAGTATTTAAAGATCAAGAATATTCTGAAGGAACTTGAAGTTCATGCATGAAGATCAAGTTAGGGGAGGATTGTTAGGAAAATATTGTAAACGGACTTAATACTGTTAGTATTAAAGTTAAGTCTGTTAGTTATAGTTAGTACTGATAAGGATAGTTAGTACTGTTAGTAATAGAAGTTAAGTCTGGTAGAGCAAGTTAAGTCTGCCAGCTTTAACTTAGGTCTGGCAGTATTAAAGTTAATACTGTTATGTCAAATAGTTAAGTCTGGTTGTAATTATAGTAATAGTTATCTCTTAGCGTTATTCTAGGAAGAGATAAGCATTATCTCTTAACGCGTTTAGGGTTCCTTAATCTTATAAAAGGAACGTAGAATAGTATTGTAATCATATATGTGTTGATTGATCGTTCACAATCAAATAGTAATAGTAATAGCAAATTTAGTATTTTGTTCTTGTGTTCATCTTGGTATAGATATTGATATTCCGCGTCAATATTTGTATTCTCGGTTATTGTCTCTCATAGTTTCTTTGGATTTATTCAGAGAACTATAAGTCGTTTAAGGCTCATTGAGATCCTGTTTACAAGGACCTACAGACGTTACTTTAACTCGTTATCACTTCTATTTGACTTTCCAACCATGAGCCTTTTTGTAATTTCAAATGTTTTTCATTTCATCGTTGGTCCCTGACTCATATTCAAAATCGTAACTTTAACTATGGCTTTTTTGTCTCGTCCACTTACATTATTGGTTCCTGAAGCAATTTTTTATCTTTTTCCATTTAATAATCCATGTATCCGTTAAAATGTGATAGGGGCAAAGTAAAATACAAGCCAAACTTATGAGATGGACACATGCAACGTATCTGTTTTCAAACCCTTTTCCAATGCAATACTTTTGCTTATTCATAAATGAATAATGGTATCAATTGGATACATACATTATACAAGCGATACTTTTGCTATCAAACATTTGCACAATAATCGAACATTATCAAATCATTAATAATGCATGAGGTATTGCTCATTTTTTGTACCATCTTCCACCACCATATTCTTTCTTCATCTGCTTCAAAACACCACCTTCTTAACCATTATTTACCATCGCCATCACCTCCATGAACATTATGGAAGTAGCTAAAAGAAACATAAAACATGAAGAAAACAATATAAAGACAAACACTAACAGGTGAAGACGCGTTCGTATCCCAACGACATTAACCCACAAAGTAACAAATTATGATATGCAAACAAGTGAAGACGCGTTGGTAGCCCGTGCGCTCGTCTGAATCAACTATGCAACCACTGTCGGTTGTAAAAATACGCGATATGCAAGCCTATAAACATAAACAAACACCAAGTGATTACGAGAGTGAATGTAACTCTCAGTAGGGTTTCCTCGAAATTCCAACCAGGGGGATTCCCCTTATGTTTCTATAAAATAATAACAATCACGACGATTCCGAAAAGGTAAGAAACTTGTTAAACAGATTATAACGAATAAAAGTATACTGTTTAAAAAACGAGTTATACGTTAATTAAACGGAGTTATAAAATGCTTTTATAAAACCCTTATATACAAACAGCTTAGTTTGATATTTTTTAATAAATAATACATATTTTTTTGGATTCAAATGATAAGAATCGTAATTTTTCAATTACATAACGAACGAGTTCATGAATTTCGCGAGGTTCTTACGACATTAATACTTTTATAAAACTATTTTATTAATATTTTTATAAAAGTTACTATTCATGACAGAAAGTTATATTTTTGTAAACCTCCTAAAAATATAGAACTTTCAAATACGAGAACGTCCTCGAAAGAATCATTAAAAACGGAGCTATAACGAATAAAATACGACATTTACGAGTTTTACGACGACAAATACGAATTATATAAAACACATGTCTGTTATGAACAGTAAAAGTTACTGTTCATCAGGGGAGAAAATTTATGAAAATGTCAAATATCGATAACCCGACTTAATACGAAAAGATGGACATAAGAAACGCAAGAATCGGGTTTAAAACGCGAAAGTTACGCCAGTTTTACTAAAATGGTAATTATAAACGTTTTAACTTATTAAACACAATTTTACCAAAACCATTAGTTGGTGATTGAGCTATATAGAATATTATGTGGTTATCAAAGTACTATATTACTAGGGAGTTTCATAATGAGGCCTCTTCGGATGGCGTTTCGACGAGTTGTTGGATTTACGATTTAAAGTGTCCTAACTCCTCGAACGTCATGTCATGACCTCTTTAATTATGATAGCCCGAACGATAGTACGATGTAACAACTATAAGATTATATTCAAGTACTCAGTACTTATACGACCTATGATAATTTAGGTTGCATTCGATCTTTTACGTGACGCATTATCTGCGATATTTGGATTATCAGAACTCAAGGTGAGTTCATAGCCCCACATTTTTACGATTTCAATGATTTATAATTATGGGGTGGAAACATGCTTTGTTTTATAAATTGGACGCAAGTATTGATTACATGTTGCCTAAGTAGCGATAACCCAAGTTGAGCCCCTTTATCATGAACTGTCAATTGCATAGATGTAGTTGGGAATTACATTATGTGAGCGCGAATGTTATTTAATAGATCTATTCGGGAAACGACCTCCCCGTTCGGGTGATTAGCTATCACCGGGAACGAACGTTATAGCATGTCGAATTTAGGATGTTTTCGGGTTGAACATCTAATCGGGCAGAAATTGCAATATATAGTTTAATTGCAAGAAAGATCGTCGAGCTTCAGTGTCATGAGCTTAGTGTAAATGTAATCTAGTTTTGTGAGATCTGCATGTGTTGCATTATCACTAAAAAGTCTTGCGGTCCTGCATATTATGATTTATCAAACCTATGAATTCACCAACAATTTTGTTGACGTTTTTAAGCAATGTTTTCAGGAGATCAATAGGCATGGGATGCCAAGGATGCATTGGGTTATATTTTGGATTGCACGCTTAAAGATTTAGGTGCATCATATTTGGGGAAATGTATTGTCAACTTTTGTAATATTCAACAATGAACAAGTAAAGCTATATGCTTTTGTATTAAATCTTTCAATTTAATCCAATGTATCATTTTACACGACTTTTTGTGTCGTTCTTATATATCTTGTGCTGTTGATCTTGAAGTAACACGCCCCGGACCCTTATTCCGCTGCGACCCAATTTGGGGGTGTTACAGATTCCCGCTAGCTTTACGAACCTGATCAAAAACCATGAAACCTTTAGGGTTTGACAACCCCCCATTTTTGTTATTCCCAGCGTCTGAACTGCCCCTTTTCTCTCCAAAATTATTATGAAGATTACTATGTTTGTTCAAAGGCTCTCTTTGAAATCTAGAATAAAATTTAGCCATGAAGTTTGTGACATCCAACCCATACCGTACACAGATTGTTGACCAAGCGCTCCGTATCAAATACCTTAACAAAACGTACAAAACCAAATCTTTTACCTGCTTTCGATCTTCTATTAGGGATGTAGGCATCAACAACCTGACCATACTGTTTGCAAGTATTCCACAAATCCTTCGCGGAAAACACCTCAGGGAAATTAGTGACAAACACAGACGTGGAGATCCTCTGGACCTCATCCTCCTTAGATCGGTTACTTCCCATAATCAATCAGATCCAATAAGCAAAGAACACGAACTCAGGTTAAAAGAAAACAATTTATGAAAAGAAATTAATTTAGGGCTCGATTGAGTAAAATTAGGGTTTTGAAGGAAAATAAAATATTAAAAAACAATCAAATCTAATCCCTATGCTCTCAAGGTAAAAAATCGCCTAACACGCTCGTTATGAGATCAATCATGATCTCAATTACAGGGGTTATAGCAATCATTACACGAAAAAGGTAGTAGATCAGATCGATTTAGAGATGGAGTTTCATTGTGATTAGCAATGTAAAAAGTGATCACTTCGGATCAAAACAAGTAGAAAGAATTGGTTAGCAATCTTGAGGTCGTTATAAAAAATCTTAGGTTCAAAATTTCATTAAATAAATATTTTGAATTGGTTAACAAAAGGCTTACGAGTACATATTGGTTTGGTACTCGTAATATTCACATATCTTTAAAAGATCCGCACAAACCTGTCGCGAGACCCAGTAACCGGTTCTGATTTGAAGTGGTGTTATCAAAACATCAACCTGTTACCTAGTACTCCTCCATAAATAACTAAAGGAAGTGGTTTTCTAGGTCTCGCGATAAAAATAATACCTAGTAACCGGTTACCTCTTTACTGGGTATTATTATTATTTTTTATAAACAAGTGATTATGGTAAGGAAGTGGTGTAAGAGTGATTTGAAAAGAGTGGCATGTATTACCTAATGACGTGGAGCATAAGTTGCATAAGTTTAAAAATAAAAACTTTTATTAAATAGTCAAATCGATTTTACTTTTTTTACTATTCATAAGGGTAGAACTCGCATAAAAAAATTGTTTAGGTTGCATAATTTAAAAGTTAAAAAAAAGACAAGTCGCATAAAAAGTATTTTCGAAGTCGCATATAAAGTACACTGCAAAAACCTTATACACATGTACTTCAAAAAGTACACTCAATCATTGAAGGATAGGGGTATTTGGTAATTTGTTCACAAGTTGCATAAATTGCATTAGTCGTTTAAGTTGAATGGGGCATTTAAGAAAGATCTAAAATTTCTGAGGCATTTTGAGAAAGTGGTATATTTTTGGGGCATTTAGGAAATTTTCCCTTTATATAAAACATTTGTTTATTCTTATAATTAATTTTAGGTCATTTAGATCCTACAAAACTTAATACTCCCCTTTAATAAATTTCTCCAACACTTCAGCTTTCCTATAATAGTGCTCGAAAACGTTAATACTTAAAAACATTAATATGAGTTATGGGCCAAAGCTCTTGTAGCTATCTAATTTCCTTAGTGGAAGCTTACACGTTTTTACATTAGCAAACCAATTTCTATATCTCTATTTCCGTCTTAAAATTATTATCTATCTTTCCTTTTTAATTTGTTCTAAAATAATTGTCTATTTTTAAAAATAATAGTTTGATTTGTTTAAGTTTATCATATTACTCTTAGTTTAAATTGTTATTTAAAAATATAAAAGAAAACACTAATTAATTATCAAAGGGTAAAATTATCCTTTTTTTTTCTTTCGTAAAAACAAAAGCAGTAATTAATGCATTTTTTTAAACTGTGTATTTTTTATCTGTTAACAATAATTTTAGGACGGAGGAAGTATCTGTTTTAATTTTCGTCACCACAACGTTTCTATGTCGTCACTAAAAGTTCTCGCAACGACATGTAGACGCAAACACTAGAACCATATAAAGTTATAAACTATACAAGTTAGGCCGCGAAAAAACATTTAAAATACTTAACACGCACTTCATGCGTCCAATATCCGATATTTACTGGTCACCTTTTTCATTGTATATGTACTGAAATTATAATTCACTTATAATGTTAA